>OY728150.1:600000-860000 GCA_963277665.1 Viscum album
AACTATTTTCATCTATATCCAAGTTTTATAATATTATTTTTAATAAATTTTTTAATATTTTAAAATTCCTATTTGAAGTCATTTTTACCCATGTTTGACATTTTAACAAATGGTTTAAAATGAATCTTTTTTTTTCATTTTCCAAATGAGGTACTTTTGACTTTTTCAAAAAAGATATGGAAGGAATGTTTTTTAAACTATATGACATGAACGTAAATTACTACCATCATGAAGTCTTAATGTTTTGAAGATTAAATTTCATGTTTCGATGGTTATTTTTAAGGAAATTCTTATCCATAATATTTTGGAAATTTTTCCTTTTTAAGAAGTGATTCTAAAATAGAATGATTATTTTCCTCAAGATTGTTTCATTGGTCTCTTGGCAATATTTCTATTCATAAACAACAAAAAACTTTGATGTTTCATATCATTTACTAGGAATATAATACAAGAATACTGACCTTATTCTTTATCAAGATGGTTTATGTTTATGATGAAAATATGTTTATGAACTTCATTCATTTTCTATGGGTTATACTATGATGAAATGATGAAATGTTTATGAAAACATTTTTTTAAACGGGTTATTAAATGATGAAATGTTTATGAAAAACATTTTTTTTCATGAGTTTTGATATGATGAATGAGTTATGATCCTATGGAATTAATTTGAATGATTTTCATTATGTGACAGATTGGACCTCTATCTCCCTCTAATACATTTGGTAACATTTGATATCTCATTAGAAAAATAGGACTAAAATGTGGAGTGAACCCAATTTAGTAAGATAATTTGTCCATTATGATAGTATTGTGAGTAAAAGTTGACTATTATGATGGTTTGGGGAGTGAACACATTATACCATGATATTATTTGAAAAGGACCTTCATAATAAGGAAAATATTTTCTATGCTAATGTTTATGACACAAACTCATGTATTATTCCAATTTTATATTCTCATGGACCGTGTTCTTTTATTTATTTATGATCTATGTCTCATAGACTCCCATGATTTATTCCATGACTCAATATTAGGATCAACCATATGAATGATATTATTTTAAAATTTTAAGATCATGTTATCATACCCTATTTATCATGTTATGCTTTTACAATCATTAATATCTCCCTAGTTACCCTTACCAAGAATCATATCTCACCCTTTATTATGTTTCCTTTCCCCAGGTTATAAAGAAAGGATTCAGGTATGATATGTATAAGAAGGGTGATAGTTATGAAGAACTATGTGGGAGAAGGGGTAGAACTATAATGAACCAGTTGTTTATGTTTCCATGTTTACAAACATGCTATACATATATGATTCTGGTGTGGATCGTTATGTTATGTAATGAATATTAATATATTTAGATATAATTTTATGTATGAAAATAATGAGAGGTTATAATTGGTATCATATAAAGGTTTAGTTATCCTTTTAAAACAAGGACGAAAAAACATTATTGAGAAGCCTATGAATTAGTATAAGTATAAGATAAAATTCTAATATTTTTGAAATGACCATGAATGACCTAGGATAAACCTATGGTTCAATAGAATAATGTGTCTCAATTTATACATCCTAATAATTATTTTTCTTCATTATATTGTTTTCCATTATGGTTATTATTTCTCACACAATTATTTTAGGTTGTATTCGATGGTTGAGACCCAACGGAATATTGCTAATGCTGAATGCAATGGAAATTGCAATGAAGGTCATCATATATAACCAAATTTTATGGGATATAAAATGAAGAATATTTTTGTTATGATCACAAAAAATATCAATCTATGAATCATGAAGATATTAAAAATTAGTAATAGAGCGAATGAAATTATGTTGAAAGTTTTATAAAGAAATATCTACCTTATTTTAGTGGGTCCACTGATCGAATAGTCGCTAAGAAATGGATCAGTATGACTGAAAATATATTTTTGTTCCATCATGTTTGAAACATGAAAAAGTTATTTTGTATGTTCATCATTTATAAGATGAGGCCTATCAATAGTAGACTCTAAACAAGAACATGAAGTGATAGGAATAAAATGAATCTATGGAGTGGGATGAGTTTAAGATATTATTTTTCAACAAGTATTTTCTTCATATTCTTTGTATGAAAATGGAGAAATAATTCCTTGATCTAAAACATAAGGATAATGAATCCACTGAAACCAATGAGGAAAATTTTAAAATACTTTCAAGGTATGCTTCTAGTATTTTAATTCAACTATAAAGTAAGGTTCATCAATTCTTCAGTGTCATAAATCCAATTATCTGAAGGTCTTTAGCCATAAAGGACTTCAGTAGCTATGAATAAATCATTCTATATTCTATAAAGGTGCAAATAGATATTGGATTTATCATTAAATCTCATTGTTTTTATAGGAAAATAAGTATCTAATTGAAATTAAATTCTAAAAACCATGGATTGAAGAAGATAATATTTTTTTATACTCATAATTTGGAAGGAATCATGGGTAAAATTATCTTATTGGAACTAGTAAATGTTTCAAATGTGGAAAGGAAGGTCATTGGGAAATCAGATGCCAAATGGATGGGAAGATGTTAGATAATAATGATAATAGAGAGAAAACACCAAATAATTCACCACCCACACTAGTGTTTTAAATGCAAGGTGTATGGGCATTATACTAACCAATTCAAAACTACAAATGTTAATGATGATGATCGATGTAAACAACCTCTTAAGGCCATATAAAAATGGAAATCTCATGCGATGACTATTTCTAATTAGGGGTACAATAACTACTTGGTGAAATATACACTTACAAACCACTCTTGAAGTGTTAATGTCTTATTTTATTATGTATCTACCCACACTTTTATATATAAATAATTTTTGAAGGGTATCATAGTACCACCCTAATAATTATATATTAAATTAGTATTGAAAACCACTAATTGTATGATGATCACATCCCAAGACTATGATTATTATCTGGTTAATGATTGTGGGAATTTTATTCCAGAAAATATTTTTATTCTTTCACTAGTTGAATTTGTTGTCTTTTGGTCTTGGATTGGATTTATTTTCATAAATCCAACATAAATTTCCAAGTAAGGAAAGTTACATTTGATATTTCAAAATAACCTATGATTGTATATCAGTAAGATGAAAAAATTTAAATCTATTAGTTATTAAATCCATTTATAGGTTTTGATTCCTATTCAAAATGGGTGATTATCTTAGACAATTTGAGTAAAAATGAACATCAAATATATTCTTAATGTTGGGGAGTTTATTGATGGTTTTTCTGATCAATTGACTGTCCTTTCACCAAATTGTGATGTTGAGTTATGGATAGATCTCATATCAAGTTCCAAACATATTTTAAAGTCTCCATATAGAATGGCCCCGATTAAGTTCCATAAATTGAATAAGTTATTTCATAAGAATCTTGATAAGGGATTTATTCAGCCAAGTGTTTCAATTTTGGGTGCACGAGTTCTTTTTCTTAAAAAAAATATGGATTAATGAGACTCTACATTGAATATTGATAACTTAAAGAGACTACAATCAAGAACTAGCATCATCTACCATGTATTGATGAGTTATTTGACAAAATTCAGATATACTAATACTTTTAAAATATTGTTATTAATTATAGATATCATCAATTTACAGTCAATGAAGAGTATATACCCAAAAAAACATTCCATAAAAGGTATGGACACAACAAATCTATAGTGGTTCCATTTTTTATAACTAATTCCCCCACTATCTTCATGGGTTTAATTAATAGAGACTTTAGAGATTACCTTGATTAGTTTATGCTAGTGGTTATATATGATGTTCTTATATATTAAAAGATAAAAAAAATACCATGAATATCAAATTAGAATTGTGATGAATACCTTGAGGAAGGATGCACTTTATAATTTTTTTTCCAAATGTGAATTTTGGCTTAATAAGTTTTTATTATTGTGTCATATAATCACATGTGAGGGTATATTAATATACCCTTCAAAGATATTAGTTATTTAACATTAGACCATACCAACCAATGTGACTAAGATATGTCATTTTCTTGGGTTTTATGGATATTACCAACACTTCGTAGAGAATGTTTCGTAGTTATCGAACCCAATCACATGGTAACTCATAAAGGTGATAAATTCTATTTGATAGATGAATATGTGGAATATTTTAAGGATATGAAGATAAGGCTAGTTAGTGTACCCATTCATATACTACCCTATAGTGATGCATCAAAGAAGGGACTGTGATGAATCCTCATTAAAAGTGATATAGTTATAGATTATTCCTCATGCCAATTGAATGTATATGGTAAAAATTAAAAAACTCATAATTTGGAGTTAATTATGATAATTTTCACATTAAACATATAGAGGAATTATCTCTACATATAATTATGTTAAATATATAATGATCACAAAATTTTGAAGTACAATTTCACTCAAAAAGAGATGAACATGCACCAAAGACGTTATTTGGAGCGGATTAAATATTATGACCAATCCATACATTACCACCCTAGGAAATAGAACAAGGTGGAATGTTATCGAAGAAGAGATGATCATTCTAGATTATTTATGAAGAGGATCTTAAAATATCCAATATTTCTAGATTTTTAAAATATAGATACTGAAATATTGAAGGGAGGGAAGAAATTTTATCTTTCTCAAATGATTGTTTAACCATATATCTAGGTGAAGGTTAAAGATGAATAAAAGGAATAAATAGAGTTTCAAAGGAAGGTGTGAAATATTCCGAAGTAAAACCATGATTGTGATGGAATAATAAGGTTCATGAACTATGTATGTGTCCCTTAGGTACTAAATTTGAAGGAGTTGTTGGATGAAGCTTAGAGTTCTTAATTCTATATTCTTTATAGAAGTATGAATATGAATACAGATTTGAAAGAGTATTTATGGAGGGATAGAATGAAGAGAGATATTGAAAAGTTTGTTTCTTAGTACATTGTATGTCAGTATATTATGGTTGAGATATAAAAGCCTAAGGGGGATGTTATAACCATTACTATTACCTAAATGGAAATGGGAAAACATCACTATAGATATTGTTCTTGGAATCCCCAGAACATAAAAAAAGGAGTAATACTATATGATTTTTAGTTGAATACCTTACGAAATAAGTGTAATATTTGGTTTCCTAGAACTAGCTAGTTGTACTTTGATTACATGGATATTTAATTTATTTAAATATTAAACATCTTATTATATATTGTTCATTGTTCTGCATGACTATGATGTAATAATTTCCTAGATTATTTTGATCCATTGATAAGGTCATGGAAGTTACCCGCTATGATGAGAACCTTGAAATTATAAAACAATATTCTTAAATATAGTTCTACAGTTGGATGACATACTATAAAGGGACACATACCATGCAGACCGTCAGGTGTGAGTACTCGTAAGCAGATGGGACTTCCTTTCATGAAGTTATCACTTGGTAATCACTAAGACATGAGATTATGAGAACAGACCCGTCAGTAGGAATTCCACTTTTTTTGGTGCCATAAGATATTTCTATCTATGAGAATGTGTAATGATCCTTATACTTTAATATTATCATTGATATGTGTCATGATTCGCACACTTTTATTTACTGATGAAAATCGTCACACAGACAGTTGGCAGGAACTAGGGTACGTTGGGTGCATCACGAGTGACATGATACTAATGTATAAGTCTAGTAAGGATTTGTCCCTTACATTTATGGAAGTTGATAACCCATCCCTTTGATTGAAATAGATCCATCATGCAAAATTCCCTGGCCATGGTGTAACGAATAGTTTATTTCAGGTAGTAAAAGAATGTCACATCAAGTATAAAGATTGATGAAACTATCATGAAACCTGTTTGATGAGATATTGAGACAAATGGATTATATTACACAATTAGTGTTCATATGTGGATGTCGTTGTTGGAAAATTATTTCCTTTCTCTTGGGAGCCTTGACCCGTTTCAATATAGTACTCTTGGACTTTAGGCAAATCCGCCTAATTCCAATGTGAAAGAATCCTTGAGAGTCACACACTATGTGTTTTTGGTGGTCTCGGTTAAATTATATTTCAATTTAATTAATGAAATAAATATTATTATCAAGATTGTGGAATGAATTTATTCAAGTTAAAATGATTACATAAATTAAATAAAATATATTTATTTGTTTTATTCAACATTTAATAAATATTTATTTACTAGTTTGTAAATAATATATTTATTTAATAAAATAAGTTATTTATTTATTTATTCTGGTGTTCAATAAATGGAAGTGGAGTTTGAGCGGACCAATTCCAGTCCGATAGTAAAATAATTATGTGCACGATGGTAAGTAATTATTTAACTAGTTGGAACAAGTTAAAATAATAATGATGCTGCTATTATTTTGTGACATGAAATTTTATTTATTATTCCATTTTGCACAAGTTGGAACACCATAAATAATGATGCGGTATTATTATTATGAGAATGGTTTTTCTCTAAGTTCTTGAATATATTTAAATTTTGTTAGGAGATTAAATATTGTAACTGATGTTCCATGAATATAAATAGATGAGTATGCCTATTGTTCCAGACACCACACGACACTGAACTACACGCTTGGTGAAATGAATTGTTGAGATAAACAATTTCTCTCTCGAATCCTCTTCCCGCTCCTCTTAAGAATGAGAGATGTTCTTCAAGGTCGAAGAACAAGTAATCAAAAATGACCGACACAAGATACTCGCTTCACTGTGCTAGCACCTGGAGAATGAGTGGTGTCGATCGGAGGCCATCAGAGCACGTGTGGATCACCACTAGAGGGATTCTAGTTTGGATCCTCACAAGCGCAAGAAGATAATTTGAAAGGGCCATTCCAAACGATCATCATCATCGATGAAGAAAATACTGAAGATCCATGTATTCTTTTTCTTTATGAAATTAATTAAATTAATTATAAACATGATTTGCAAGATCCTCTCTAAAGGTTTTGGGTCTATTCTTTATTTATCTAAATCTTTGATTATATTTTGTGGAGACTAACATTCATCATCATATTAATCTCGGAATAATCATTGATCATGGTCAAAATTAAAGTTGGGTGCCGGCTAAACCGTGTTTCCGCTGCTCCCAAAACCATCAAGTGGCATGAGAGCGATTACATCATAGTTTATAATTATTTAAATATTTCTTTGATGAATTACGCATTTAATAATTTAGTTGTTTCAATTCAAGTTAATCGTTCTATAAATATGAATCTTGAGATTTGTTCCTCCTCTTTCATTTCTCTTTCACCTTACAGAAATGATCTTTTCTTTTAATTTCGATTAAAATAAAAAAGAGGATCTATTCTGGAGGTTCCAAAGCTTCCTATATATACAACACTAGAACACACAACATGTATTAGTTAGTAAATTCCATGTATTCAAGATTCAATGCATCATACAGGTCCTCCAAACCAAGCTGTGTGTTGGAGTCTTTCTAAGTCTTAAATGACTCCGTGTGTTGACCAATAACAGGTGGAACGTGGTTTCCGGATTACACTCTCTGTGGAATACTGGACACGAAGTGTAGTCCCTTCAGGTTTGGGTTGGACCGTGTACCCCATACATGTATTTCCTGGATAGGGACCATGTAACGAGGAACTACACGGTGTGTGGCCTACTGTACACACCGTGTACTCTAAATATTTACGAAGTACAGTCACACATTGTTTCCCCGGGCATGTACTTTGGATAGATGGTGAAATATAGTACACACTGTGTAGTTGGAACAACATGTCGTGTAGTCATCCAAATTACACAGATTTATTAAAATTTATTATTATATTATAAAAACCCTTGATACATGTACTATCATGCAGGCGTAAAGCTAATGTATAACACATGATAATTGTTTTATATATATGTGTTTAATTCAACATCTGCGTAATGTTAATTTCTACTCATTAGGTAGTTATGAATAGGAATTCACCCGGTTTCAACTAAGGTACAAGTTACGTAAAAAGATAATTTTTAATAAATTTATTTGTTTAAAATTATGATGGATGAGAATATCAAGGAAATTCAGAAAAGGTTTTAAGATAAAAGGATTGATTAATTAAAGATAAAAATTAACTGATTTGAGTTTGATTTATATTAAAAAAGAATGATTAAATAATTGAATTATAGTTTTATTTATATGTAAATATCATTTCATGTATGGATGATCATGAGATAGACCAAGACCTTTGTATATGGATGGTTTATTTTAATTTATTTATTTAAATTAAATTTTTTGGCCTGTGAGCCTTCTTCTCATTAATATGTAGGGCCTACGTGTCCAAGGTTTATTTTATGAAAAACTCTTTTTACCCTACACCCACATGTGAGTTTAAAAAAGGAATATGTAATGGATGGAACTCCCAAGCTATTGGTGGCGGTTCAAGATGGATCTGAGACAAAACTAATCCCAGGAGATACAGATGTGTACAGGTGGAAAGTTGTAAACTCGAACCCAAAAGGTTCATGATGTTTCTCCCCTAGATCAGGGTTATTTTTTAAACCACTAGATAAAATAACCATTATAAAATCTCATTATCATGTCCTTTATTTTATTTTTGTCAGTTGCATGGTTTATCATTATGGATGTGTTGTCATGATCACATAATTAATGAATTAAACAAGCATACAAGATGGAACTAAAATAAACTAGACTTATGCATAAATATTATCAAGAAACTGTTAATCACTTAAGTAAGTTCCAATTAATATTAACAATAATGTGATTATGATAATTATAAATTCACACATAAGAGATAAAAATCCCTCGAATAAAATATTAAGTCAAACAAAGCCTTCCATTACTTGATTAAGGTAAAAACTCAATAAAACTCTGTGTTTGACCAACCCTTGTTGGGACACTAACTTGTATACAAGAATCCCTTAAGAAAGGTTTCATGTTGACTTAACTATATTACATTAAGAGGAGTAGCCCTTCCTAGAATTGGTTTAATATTAGAGGCAAGAGTTGAGGAAATCCAAAAGTCGTGATTTCAGGATTGGTGAGTCCACTCAATAGATCAAGGAGCTACAAACCTATAGTTGGAAAATACATGCCTACCTATATATAATATAATATATTGACCAACCTTTGTTGGGGTTATGTGAAGGGGAATATGGATCCTTGCCTCTAGAATGTAATGGAAACTAGACATTCTGATTTCAATGGTGAGGGACATTGGGACTTGATAAAATAATGGGAGACTTAATAAAAATTTATTATTTCTCACAAAATGTAATCAAGAAAGTACTAATGATCTGCTCTTTTAATTGTAAAATAAAAATGACAATCTCTTCAACCACACTATCCCTAGGATCAATTCTGGATAAAGATAACATTTTCACCGATAGTAACTTCCAGGAATGGTTTAGATGCCTTCGGGTTATCCTATGCCATGAACGGAAGTCTTACATGCTAGAGTCAGCATTACCTGATCCACCTTCCAAAGAGGAGAGTGATAAGGATTTACTGGTCTATGAGAAACATATGAACGACGTGGTCGACGTTCAATGTTTGATGCTATTATAAATGTCTAGTGAGCTCTTGAAGTCTCATGAAACCATGTATGCTTTTATCATGACCGAGAACCTCTGTGGTCCTTACCAAGAGAGAGAAAGACAAGAAAGGTTTGAGATCTCTGAGGCACTCTTTCAGAGTAATATTAGAGAAGGTTCCCCATCTGAGCCTCATGTAGTTAAGCTCATTGGCTACATTGAGCACCTGGAGGTTCTAGGGTTTAAACTCCCTGAAGAACTAGGAACCGATATCATTCTCACATCACTCCCTAAGAGCTTCTCTCACATTGTTGTCAATTTCAATATGAAAAACATTGAGAAGTATCTATCAGATCTTCTAATCCTCATTCACCAAGTGGACAAAGATATGAAGCATAAAAAACCTTCTGTCCTTATGGTGAATAAGAGGAAAGGGAAGGATAAGAGATTTAAGCCCAAATATTCTTCACGACCTTCCAAGAAAAGGAATATAAAAGGGGAGGCAAAGGAACAAGAGGCTATTTTTTCGCATGTGACAAGAAGGGCCACTGGAAAATGAACTTCAACTAGCCTAAGAAGCAAGGAGAAGCTTCACGTGCATTTTTTTATCAAATGCAATCTATATATTCCTACAAATTGAGTATTAGATACAACTTTTGTTGCAAACATATATATCTAAATACAGGAACAAAGTATATTATAGAAGATTGACCGAGGGGAGGTAGATCTACGATCTACCAATGGAGCCAGACTTGCTGTTGTAGCTGTCAGGGACTATCACCTTACATTGCTAAGTGGGATGATCTTAGTGTTAATGGCTTGCTATTATCTGTGTTTTGTTACTAAAAACATTATTTCTGTATCCATATTATATACAGATGGATTTGTTTTCAATTTTGGAAATTAATGTTGATTCTTTTACAAAGATAACATTTGTTTTGGTTGGTCACATTTATACAATGGTCTTTCCGTGTTGGATTACACAAACCAAGTAATGGAAATTGATAACAAAGATACTTCACATGACTCATACCACACCCAACTTTCACATCACTGGATATGTCATGTAAATGAGAAATTCTTGACAAAGTTACATCAAGATGAATATTTATATTTTTTCAAACTAAAACCACCTGGAGTATGTCATGCATGTTTACAAGGAAAATGACCAAATATCAATTTAGTGGGAAAGGTGAAAGGGCTAAATAACTTCTTGAATTGGTTCATACCGAAATGTGTGGACCATTTCTAGTTGAAGCAAGGGGAGGGTACTCATAATTCATAGCTTTTACTGATGATTTTATTAGATATGGATATATCTACTTAATAAGGTATAAGTCCAATTCTTTTGATAAGTTCAAAGAATACAAGAATGAAGTTGAGAAGCAGCTTGTTAATAATATTAAGAAAATACACTCAGACCGAGGTGGAGAATATCTTAATCAAGACTTCATTTATTACTTATGGGATTTTGGGATCCTATCCCAACTCACTCCTCCATACATGCCCCGGTGGAATGGTGTGGGGGAAAGGAGGAACCACACCCTGTTGGACATGGTGAGATCAATGTTGAATCATGCGAGTCTTCCATTATCCTTTTAGGGATATTTGTTACAAACAAAGGCCCACATACTAAACTAAGTACCAACTAAATTGATAAATGGAATTATATACGAGTTATGGGGTGGAATAAAATCCATGTTATCTAATTTACATGTGTGGGCTAGCGAAGCATTTTTTAAGGCCACTTCAGGCGAAAAACTTTCACCTTGAGACAGAAAGTGTACCTTTATAGGATACCCTATAGAAACAATGGGATATTACCTATAAAACCCCTCAGAAAAAAGGTTATAGTTGAAAGAAATTACATATTCCTTGAGAGAGAGCACATCTCCCAAAGAGATATTTGGAGCGAGATAGACTTCGATGAAGTTGAGGATCAAGGTACACAAGAGTTGGTACAGGAACAAAATACACAAAGCCCCGTGGAAGAATAATCTGTTCCAGAGACACAAGTACTATGTATGAGTAAAAGAGAGGATAGAGAACCAAAATGGTGTGGTTTTCTAGTTACCGAGGATGGTGACTCATTATTAGTTGATAATAATTATCCTCTAACCAACAAGGAAGTAGTAAGTGGCACAGAAGTTTCCAAGTGGAAAGAAGCCATAAATTCTGAAATGGATTCCATGTTTCAAAACCAGGTTTGGATTTTGGTAGATCCTCCAGTTGATGTAAAGCCTATTGGATGCAAATGGGTATTCAAGAAGAAACTGGACATTGAAGGACAAGTCAGTACCTATAAGGCACGACTAATTGCAAAAGGGTTTAAACAGCGTCAAGGAATTGACTATGATGAAACCTTTTCACCAGTTGCAATGCTGAAATCCATTATAATTCTACTTGCCATTGAGGCTTACCATGATTATGAAATTTGGAAAATAGATTTCAAAATAGCCTTCCTTAATGGGAACCATCAGGAAGATGTCTAAATGACACAACCTGAAGGGTTTGTGACCCCAAAGGATGCCAATAAGTTATGAAAGTTTCTGAAATCCATTTATGGATTAAAGAAATCATCCAGGTCATGTAACATTCAATTTGATGAAGCCATACTAGATTTTGTTTTTATCATAAATGAAGGTGAGCCTTGTGTCTACAAAAGGTTTAGGGGGGATGAAGTTGTTTTTCTAATTGTATATGTTGATGACATATTACTTATTCGAAATGAGATACCAGTCTTACAGTCTGTTAAGGAATGGTTGAATCAATGCTTCTCAATGAAGGAATTGGGAAAGGAATCATATATTCTTGGGATCAAGATTCATCATGATAGATCCAAGAGATTTTTGGGCCTAATTCAAAGTACATACATTGATAAGATACTGAATAGATTCATTATGGAACAATCCAAGAGGTGATTGTTTCCAGCATCACATGGCATTCATATTTCCATGAAAATGTGTCCTCAGACAGATGAGGAAAGAATGATAAGGGCGAGGACTCCATACACATTAGCTATTGGGTCAGTCATGTATGTCATACAATGTACTAGGATGGATGTCGTCTATGCATTAAGTGCGGTAAGCAGATATCAAGATGGCCCAGGTGATTGCCATTGGATGGAAGTCAAGACTATCCTAAATTATCTGAGGAATACTAAGGATATGTTCTAGGTTTATAGAGGAAATGAGGAAATAATTATCAGAGGATATGTAGATGATAGTTTCTATACTGATAAATATGACATGAAGTCGCAAATGGGATACATCTTCACTTTGAATGGAGGTGCAGTGAGCTGGAAGAGCTCAGAGCAGAGTGTGGTCTAAGATTCTACAACAGATTCTGAGTATACCACATCTTATGACATAACTAAAGAAGTAGTTTTGATACAAATATTTGTCCAGGAGTTGGATGTGATACCTAACCGTAAATATCCCATCACACTGTACTATGATAATACTATAGCGGTGACTCTCGCAAAAGAGCCATGATCACATCAACAGACGGAGCACATACTTCAAAAGTATCATCTCTTGGTGGATTTTTCTCAGAGAGGTGAAGTTTCAATGATCAGTATTTCCACAAAATACAAGGTGGTGGACCCCTTGAAAAAATCATTGACTCAGTAGAAACATGATCACTATGTGAGGTCTAGCGGACTAAAAGTCGTAGGCAGTTAGATCTAGTACAAGTGGGAGTTTTTAAGATTTGGTGTCCTAGAACCAACTAGATGTACTTTGATTACATGGATATTTAATGTATTTCAATATTAAATATCTTATTACATATTTTTCATTGTTATGCATGAATATTATGTAATAATATCCTAGAGTATTTGTTGTATTGATAAGGTCATGGAAGTTCCCTGCTATGATGGGAACCTTGAAATGCTGTAACAATATTCTTAAATATAGTTCTACGGTTTGATGAAATACTATGAATGGACACATAGCATGTATATTGTCAGTTGTGAGTACTTGTAAGCAGATGAGACTTCCTCTTATGAAGTTCTCACTTGGTAATCTCTAACACAAGAGATTATGAGAACAAACCCGCTAGTAGGAATTCCACATGTTTTTGTGTCATTGGATATTTTTATCTATGAGTGTGTGTAATGATCCTTAGACTTTAAGATTATAATTAATACGTGTCATGAATCGTGCACTTTGATTTACTGACAGAAATCATCACGCATAAAGTTTGCGGGAAGTAGGGTATGTTGGGTGCTTCACGAGTGACATGATATTAATGGATAAGTTTAGGAAGGATTTGTACCTTCCATTTATGGAAGTTGAAATCTAATCCTTTTGATTGAAGTAGAACTGTCATGCAAAATTCCATGTGCATGGTGTAATGATGAGTTTATTTTACATTGTCAAATAATGACGTATCAGGTATAAAGGTTGATGACACTATCATGAAACCTTCTTAATGAGATATTGAGACAAAAGGATTATATTACATAGTGAGCGTTTGTATGTGGATGTCATTGTTGCAACATTACGTTATTTATCTTGGGTTCCTCGAACCGTTTCTATACAATACTCTTTGACTTTAGGCAATCCAGCCTAATTCCAATGAGAAGGAATCCTAGAGGGTCACACACTAAGTGTTTTTGGTGGTCTCAGTTAAATTATATTTGAATTTAATTAATGAAATAAATATTATTCTCAAGACTATGGAATAATTTTATTCATGTTAAAATGATTGCATAAATTAAATTAAATATATTTATTTATTTTATTGAACATTTAATAAATATTTATTTACTAGTTTATAAATAAAATGTTTATTTAAGAGAATAAATTATTTATTTATTTATTTATGTGTTCAATAAATGGAAGTGGAGTTTGAGCAGACCAAGTCCGGTCCGGTAGTAAAATAATTTTTTTTCAACATGGTAAATAATTATTTAACTATTTGGAACAAGTTAAAATAATAATGACGCTGCTATTTTTTTGTGATGGGGAATTTTATTTATAATTCTATTTTGTGCAAGTTGGTGCACCATAAATAATGACGCGATATTATTATTATGAGCATTGTTTTTCTATAAGTTCATGAATGTATTTAATTGCTGTTAGGCAATTAAATATTGTAACTAAGGTTCTATGCATATAAATAGATGAGTAAGCCTATTGTTTCAGACACCACACAACACTGAACCGCACACTTGGTGAATTGAGAATTGTTGAGCTAAACAATTTCTCCCTTGAATCCTCTTCCTACCCCTCTCAAGAAAGAAAGTCGTTCTTCAAGGCCAAAGAACAAGCGATCAAGAACGACCGACACAAGACACTCGCTTCACCGTGCTAGCACCCATAGAACGAGTGGTGTCAATCAGAGGCCATCAGAGAACATGTGGATCACCTCTAGAGGGATTCTAGTTTTGATCCTCGTAAGTGAAACAAGATAATCCAGATGGGTCATTCTGAATGATCAACATCATCAACGAAGAAAATACCAAAGATCCAGGTATTCTTTTCTTTATGAAATTAATTAAATTAATTATTAACATGATGTGAAAGATCCTCTCTAAAGGTTTAAATCCTATTCCTTATTTATCTAAATAGTTTATTCTATTCCATGGAGACTAGTTTTCATCTTCGTATTGATCCCGGAATAATCATTGATCATGGTAAAAATTAATGTTGGGTGCGAGCCCAACTGCGCTTCCGCTGCACCCGGAACCTTCAATAAGTACACTTAATTTCCATTAAATAATATTTATCTCTAGATGAATTTAAAAAGTTATACATTAAGGAATTGGTAATATTTGAGTCCAATTATCAATTGCATCTTATCAGGATCCAAGGCTTAACTCATTGTTTTAAATAATTATTTAGTAAGCTCTAGATCCAAAGCTATATTTCAATGGCTTTCACTCTAACATTTAGATGCATACTTATGAATCCATCTATGGTCATAATTGATTAACTATATTATGATTAAATTACATTGGATAAATAAATTTATTGGGACATGACCTAGATAAGGATATGGTAGGGAAGTTTTGATCCTTTAAGAATTATATCATGGTAGCTCAGATTACAAAAAATAGTTATGCTGAAAATTTTCAGAATAGTCTTTTGTTTGATATTGGTTATAAGGTATTCCATAAAATGTCTCCCTAGAAGAATTTGATAACATTTAGAAATAATTTAAATCTAATACCTAGGTATATAATTCTTTTTCAACTCAATGATGATATCTTATTGATTGACACTTCCACTGAATCTATCTCAAGTTCATGATGTGTTCAATGTATCTCTTATAAGGAAGTACATACTTGATCCATCACATACACTAAACTTAGAGTTCATACCACTAAAGTAAGAACTTTCTTACTAGGAATACCATTGTATAATATAGATCATATAGAGGAATTCATATGAAACAAAACTACTCACATGGTCAAAGTTTTATGGTGAAATCACCAATTCGAGGAAGCAATGTGAGAACCTGAGGATATGATGAGGAGAATTATCCTCAGCTTTTGGAATTGCATTAATGGAGTATTGAGGGAGAAATTATTTTAATGGGGTATAATGAAATATCCCTGTATTTTAATAAATATATATATATTTTAATTAAATTTATTTATTTTTGATAGCTTATGATACACACAACAATGAGTTTAGACGAACTCTGGTATACTATTAAATTATTATTGTCACATAGTCATTGAATTGGTATGTATGAATAAGAATAAATAAATTTTGAAAATTTATGCATTACACATGTATAAAATTAGTTCATTTGTTTAAAATAATTAGAAATGAAAATAAACATTATTTTAAAATAAAGGAGATATTTTTCTGAAATATTTTTTTATGTGAGTAATGTATTTTGATCCTTAAAAATTAAATTGATCAGTAATGATGAATGATTTTAATAAATTTTATATATTATATATTCAATCAAATTTTTTCACATCAGTATAACATTTTTATTATGGAAATTATAATAATCAATCCAACTTTATACTCAAAAAGGTATTTTTATATTAAACGGGTTTCATCGCGTTTTGTGAAGTTACTTTAAAATTAATTTCTGAAATTTATAGGTATTTAATTATATAAAACGAATTAAATATTTATAAATAATAGTTTATAGTTTTTCAAATCATCCCCTTTTATTTATAGTCATTATAAACAATAACTTGGGAAAATTTTATCAACTCATTAAAGAGTAAATTGTGTTAATTTAGGTTAAAACTAAGTGATAAGGCAATATATTTTCATAGTAATTCTTATTAGTTGAAGGTAAATAGACCCCTATACCCATATTATTGAAATAGATTAGTTTAATGTAATCTTCTCCATGAAAATGACATCTATAATATTTGAATCAAAGAAAGATACAAAATGTCACTCTCTCTGTTTTTAATATACTTTATGTGTCCATATAGGGTAAAAAGAATGTTATGAATGAATATAAGTGTCTATTTTGATATTAATGAAATTATTTTCATTATAGAAATTTATTTATATTTTTAAGTAATTATATAATGTATTTAATTTTTTATGTAATAACGGTGAAATATTTCTCAAATTAATAATAAAATATAATAAATAATTTAAAAAATATTTAAAATGATATAATTTGAATTCATTAATATGTCTAAAAATATAATATATGAAATATTAGGGTGGTTTTAAAACATTATATTATAATTACCCTTTTTTGATGTGTTTAGCTCCAAATTAAATGAATATTGATAAAAATGACATTAATGATATTTTATAATAAATTATATTTAATTAAATGATATAAAACCCATAAAAATAATAGAATCAAAAAAATTAATGGGATATGGTTGTAAAAAAGCATTATCCATTAATGGGACTTTTGTAATTTTATTGTAACATTATTAACCCTTTATTTTTTTGGAAATTAAAATATTAGGGTAATTATAAAAGGGGTTAATAAAGGGTTAAAGAAAAATAATAAGGACAAAAGTTTGATCCCAACTTCACAAAATTGTATTTTATAATATTATTGTAACTAATAATCATTTTAACTTCAAATATTATCAATTAGAATCCATTTGGACATCAAAATTAATTTTTATTAATTTAATATTTTATGAAATTCCAAAAGTGACCCTCCTTTGAATTATAAAAGGGAACCACTCCATTACCTTCTAAAAAACAAATTTAGCTTTAAATATCAACCAAACTCTACTAATATCCATTTTAAACTTCCATATTCAAATTCAAGATTTTTTGAAATTCCCAAAATACCAACCCTAGAGCACTTTGTAGAACATCTAAAGGATTTATTTCAAAGAACCGTTAATCGCCTTAACTGATCACTTTCTATTAAATTCTTCATTTAACTCATACAAATATTTTATATTCTTCATAAAATAATAAATGTATTATCCTAAATATACTAAAATGTTATTTTTATTACTAAAATTCCATTATAATTCATCTTTACCATCAAATGGGAAGTGAAAGTATCGCTTGTGCGTACGTACAATTTACCATCTCCACATAGCGATACAATTCATTTTTCATAACTAAATTTTAAGGATAGGTATTATAATGGTTTTAAAATTTTTATATGAAATATATGACACAATTATACTTCAAGAATTATATTATAATGTCTACCTTCATAGCATATAATATATTAGGAAATGATAATGTCACTTGAGCGTATGTGTGGACTACCACATCCATGAAGCGATGTGATTCATTTTTCATATATATTTTACTTGAATGGTAATGAGGATTAGTTTGATGAATATATGTAATATATATGATATAATAATGATACTATAAATGTGAACTAATATTAAACTTTATTTTTTTCCATCCTTCGAAAAATGAAAACAACGTTCATGTGTACGTATATATTACCATCTCCATGAACTGTGTAATTCATTTTTCTATCCCTAACATTTATCAATGAATATATATATATATATATATATATATATATTATATTTAATCCATGATTAATATCTTGGATATTATGGAACTTTTATCAATGTATAAGGACCAAAACTACAAAACAAAACATAAAAAATAAAGCAATTATCACCCAGAATAGTGATTTTAATAAATAAATATTAATAAAGGGTGATAAAAGATTAAAATTAAATCATATATGGTTCGATATATATGATTATGGTTTCATAAAATATTTATAATAAAACTATATTTCTTATACATAATTTTCATAAATTTTTGAAGGAATATGGTTCTATGGTAAGGGGTTTTATGTTTCAATATCATTATTTATCATGATTGTTTATAATTAAGTTATAATAATGAAATATTATGATCTACGTATCAAGATACCCATGAATTTCCTTACCCTATTTTTATTAATTTATAATACATGTTTTACTTTCATTTCTATCATCTTATATACTTAAGAGAATAAATATAAATTTTCTAAAAATGGTTTAAGTAGTATGATTAATCTTTTCCAATGATAGTTTAAATTCATTTTACCCATGTTTGTATTTTTATATTTTTTTTTGAAAATGAATCTTTTTTATTGTTTTCCAAACGATATTCTTTATGACTTTTCTAAAAAAAGTATGGAAGTAATGTTTTTTAACTTAAATGGCATGAAAATGATTTCATGTCATCATGAACACTCAAAATTTTGATGTTTCCTTTAAAGTTTTTAATGTTTCCATTAAAATAAAATATTTTCCACCATATTTTGTTAATTTTTATATTTTAAGAAGTGTTTTAAAAATGTAATGGTAATTTTACTCAATAATGTTTTTAATGATATTTTATTATATTTCTAATCATAAATAACAACATCCTTTGATGTTACTTATACATTACTAGGGATATGGTGAAAGGGTTCCATCCTTATTATTTTGTCTAGATGTTTTATGTTTATGATGAAAATATATTTATGAAAATCATTCCTTTTCTATCAATTATTCTATAATAAAATGATGAAATAATTATGATACTCATTTATCTTACAAGGGTTATGAAATGATAAGATGTCCATTGGGTAATATTGATATCTCATGAGATAAACATGACTAGAAAGGGGATTGAACCCAGTTTAATAAGAGACTTTGTCTACTATAATAGTATTTAGAGTGAACCATGACTACTATGATAGATTGGGGATCAAACCAATTCCACTATTATGTCTTGTAAAATATCCTTGAATACAAAGGAAATGATTTTATATGCTTATGTGTATGCCACAAATGCATGTATTATGCCAATATTATTCTCTTAGGGATCATATTATTTGATTCCTTTATTATTAATGTGTTATAAACTTCCAATATTTATTAAATGACTTCAAATTATGATATATTATATGTAGGGTCTGGTTTTCAAATGTTTTGACCATGTTCTTATACCCATTTTCTCATGTTATTCTTTTTTGATCATTGATATCTCCCTTGTTTACCCTTAATTTATGTTTCCCTTACCCATGTTATGAAGAAATATTTTATGTATAATACATATAAAAAGAGAGATAGTTATGAAGAAATAAGTGGGAGATAATGTAGAACTATTATGAACCAATTATTTATGTTTCCATGTTTCCAAAGATACTAAACCAATAATATTTTAGCATGGATAATTATGTTATGGGAAGAATATTCATCTATTTATATTTAATATCTATTTAGGAAAATATGAGTCATTATAGCATGTGCATTTCTATTTCAGTTAGAAAATTAAGATAGTGTGTGTGAGAGAGAAAGAAGATATTTTAGGAGTTACCTTTAGGAAGATGAATTCCCTTGGATTTCAGTTATAAGTACAAAGTAAGGGGAAAATGGTTTGGTACTTGATTTTAAAATATTTCAAACCTTCCCATATTTGTAAATCTTGTCTTAAAAATTATATTTCAATTTTTTTGTAAGGGTCAATGTTTTAAAATTTATGTTTAAAAATATCTATAAAGAACCTCTTAATGATGAACTATTTTAGAAGTTATTAGATTTTGATGTTATCTTGAGACATTATATTTAAGATAACATTTATTGTGTAAATAAGATTTTAATTTCCAATTTTAAAATTTTCAAATATACATTAATATATTTTTAGAATTTTAATACTCTTTTAAACCTTATCTTTTTTATATTAAACTATGTTTTTATTGATTTATCTAAATAAAACCCCCTCTATGGGGAAATATATTTTAATGTAATATAAATTTTAAATTATAATGTTAATAATTTATAACATCATTTTATGTTACTATTATCTCAGTATCATTTTTTGTTTAGTATTTTGTTAAAACCCGACTCTTTATATATTAGTTTTTCTTAAATGAATTAGTTTCTTCCATATATGTCATTAACTTTTAATTCATCATATTTCCATAATATATTTTAATTGGAATCCCATGTATGTTTTACTATCCAGAGTTGTATTATCACTAATTTTGGGTTTTTCTTATAAAATATATACATATATATACACACACACACACACTTATATTAATATATATGAATATATGAATCAATTATATCAGTTTAAAAAATAATTTAAAACACCTATAAAAAATGGAAATTTGAAAATGTTTTGAGAAAATTAAACACTTGAACTATGTAAACATGATGTGGAATGGGGGTGAACCCAAACAATAAGGTACATTATCCACCAAGATGGGGAGGACTTATAAAAAATTATATGTACCAAGTTGGATCATGTTTTCATTTTCCCAGATTCCAAATTATTTTTCTAAAAAATCACAAGACAATTTTAAAGAATTTATTTTGATTATTATAGTGGTTATTAATTATTTAATTGTATGTTATTTAATTGGTTTTATTTCAATGATTTATTTTAAGAATGTAAGTTTTAGTATTTTTAGATTTTTTTATGAAATATATGTTCTTAAAAATTTTAATCATTTTTGGAAGACTCTACATGACTTTTAAAAATGATAAATGTAAATTTAAACTATGATTTATTTTAAGATAGGTTTGTTGCGTTGAAGAAATTTTTCACAAAGAATGTTTTTTTTTGTATTTTAAAAAAATTTATAGTTCCATTTTAATCCCCCCTTACTGTGTTTTTTATCACTTAAAGTATTTAAAGTGTTTTCATTGGAATTTTAGTTGAGTAAGTCTTACTTAAGCGGTCGGTATAATTTATATAGATCACTCGATGCATAGTTGAAAACTTCTATATAAGTATTTTAAATAACTTGTATGTTTTAGTGAGATATTTTTGATCAAAATTTTCATAATCTTCTAAATTTTTAAACATAAAATATACTCAAATTGTATATTTTTTAGTTGATGTTAAATATTTTTTTTAATAAAAAATATACATTTTTTGGTACTAGTTATAGGAGTGTGGTTATAGGGAACTTAAAATATACTCACATATGTTATCTCTCATCATGCTATGATTTTTTATTCCCTTATAGGTCATTTTAACCCACCCCTTACTTTTTTATGTCCCGAGTTTTTAATGTGTAGTATTTATATTTAATGGGAAACAATGAGAACAATTTGGAGCTTTAAATAATGATGTTGTAATTTATTTTAAGTTAATTTTTTATATATCTAATTTCACAATACACAAGGTCTATTTTTTTTGAAATGTATTATATGTTTCATTATATTAAAAATTATGAAATAAAATTTATTATAGATATGGGTTTTTATAAATCTGAAATAAAAAATACCTCTCATCACCTTTCAAAAGATCTCAATGCCTTCCTTTATGGAAATAAAGTCTATAGTTACTACTAATATGGATAAAAAATATGGAGTACCAAATACATAGATCAAATGAGAGATGGTTTATAATTTAGAAATTCATTGTCCTATTTAAAGCATGTTTTCAATCAATAAATTCTTTCAGGGTAACCATTATTATTATATAGAAGGATTTAAAAACATGTATTAAATCTATAAGTGTCTTATAGTAGGAATCAATACCCCAAAGAGATAAAACATAGTCCTACAATATTTACCAATGCAAAATAAAAATTATCATAAATATATCACCATGAACGCTTTCCTTTGGGATATAGGTTCACACTCGCATAAAATTCAACGAGAGTGGGGTTGAATGGGAAACTCACACATTAATATTACAATTAGTAACAATAGATTGATTTAAAATAAATATATGAAAAATGAATTTCCCTAACTAAATCACTAAATATGAATCATCAACCTATCTATTTCCTTCATCTTTATTATCATCAGTATTTTCAACCATTTCTACCTCTGTAAAAATTGATTCATTTGGAATTGAAATAGATTTATTATTTTATAAACTAATAGTTTTAGAGGCCTCATTAGTTTAATTTGATCTATAATTCACATTATGATTCATTTTAATAGAAACATTATTACCATCTCCTTTATCTAAAACACCAATAATTTCCTTATAAATATATAAATAAATAGTGTGATTAACATAAGGTATATTTTTCATATTTTTTTCATTGTCTTAAAATCCAAAAAAGTATTCCAGATTTTTTATTCATTTATATATATAATTACCCATAAACTATACTAAATTATTCATCCATATTATTTGTTCTTACTTTATATGTTCTAATTCATTCAATTTCTAAGTCACCCTCGAGTTTTGTGACATGTAAAACTACATCAGGTTAATATGAATCAACTGGAGGAACCTCATCATCATCATCACCACCACCTGCATCATCATCATCATCAGCACCACCACCACCACCACCACCACCATAATAATCAATATGTTTATTTGAACCAGAACATTTAAAGTCAAAAACCTTTTATATTTAATTTTTCTCTAAACTCCTTCAAAAAATATATTTTATTATTTATATTTTATTAAATTCAAATGTTTTAACATAAATATTATTTTCTCAAAGAATAATTTCATATCCTTCTAAATGGATTATAATAAAGACTTATATTTTCTTGAATATATTGTAGTATTAAATTGGAAATATATACATACATGTTGATTGGATAATCATTCAAAAAATTTATAATAATTACATATTGTGAAATAGTACCTTTTCAAAATATCCTTCCCTTTAATAAATCCTAGTCTGAATAAAAGTTTATAATATAAATGTCCTTTGAATAAATTATTCACATTCTTCTTATGAATAAAAGTGTAACAAAAACTTATATTCATTATATCCATTAGTTCAATTTAAATATCATGAACCCAAATCTTATTGTAATGAATTATGACCTTTTTGATATTATAATGTATATTTTATATCTCAAAAATATTATAATTTAAAATTTAATCAAATTTTCATATGTTTTAAATGTATATTTGTTCTCCCCATTTCAAACAAAATATTCTCTAAAAATTCCATAACTTCATTTTTATAAAAAACATTGTTTGATCAGTATCAAATAAAAAATACATCTTTTAAAACATTACTAATATAAATAATATAACATTAAAAAGACTCAAACACATAAAATTAAATACATTAACTGTTAATATATTCCTTATGAATCATACATTTTATCAATATTATAAAATTATTATGCTAATAAAAAAGTATCTGATCTATTTTATTTATTAATTTCACTCCAAGTGTTTCAACGATTAAAGAGTTATAGGTTTTAGTATTCAGATTTCAGAGTTGATAAGATTTAATTATATTGGATATTAATGATAGATATCAAAAATTATATCTCAAATAGAAAATAAGAAAAATTTAATAACAAAAATATGAAACAAAAAATTGAAATAAAATTATTGAAATTAAAATCTAGGTAATTCAAATATAAACAAATTAATAGAAATGAATGAAACAAACATAATTTTATATAACTAGATGAAACACATTAATAGTTAAATATTTCACACAATAATGTTATAAAAAAATTTGTATGTTACATGTAATTTAATAATTTTACTTTAATATTAAAAAATGAATAAATCTCATATATTAAAATTGTTATGTAATATTTAATTAAATTATTCAATAATAAGAATTATTCAAATAAATACTGGTTATGTGTATATAAATTTTTGTAAAATTCATATATTTTAATACAAAAAATAAAAAGGTTATATATGTCATAATGAATAACCTCAATAATAATAATAAAAACATTAAATTATTCAAAAGAACACAATAATAGAAATAATTCAATTGAAATTAAAAAAATAATAAATCTATAATTATAAAATAAAAACAATCAGAAGTAAGAAGATTTTTGAGATTTTATTCAAACTATTGTTTATTTACTATAATCTAAAGAGATATGAAATCTTTATAAGAAAGATCACTTATGAAATGATACATTATATCAATATTTTGATTTATAATATTCCTTAAATAATTTTATGGAATATTTATAAGAAATTTGTTATCACAATTCATAGAATCATATTTATTTTTAAAAACCATAATTTGTTAAAGTTTGTTTCATTAACAACATTTAAGTAAGATAACTCCACACAATGATATAATTTTTTAGTTGTTGAAATTAAAACCAAAAAGTTAGTTTTTATTTCACACTAAAACTGAAGGTCATACCAAGAAATAGAAAGTTTTTATCATAATTTTACTATTTAATCTATAAATTATAAATTTCACTAATACTATGATAAAAAGTTAAAACTATAAGATTTAGGAAAAATAATATTATTATTTTTATCCCCTTCAAATAACATAAAACACTTTAGATAATATTTAGATGATATTTTTTTTTGGTTTATTCAATAATATAACATAAATAAAGACATGAAAAATGATATCTATCCATTTTTGATAGTAATAAATACGAAACTCTAAAGGATTAATCAATATAACTTACACTCAACTAGTTTCCTAGATTTATTTATATCATGTTTAATATTAAAAATCAAAATCATACTTTATGGTTTTCTAAATTTTAGTTTAAATTTTTTAAATTGATCCTATATATAATTTTATTAATCATTTATATATATAAAATCTATATATAATATATATAAACTGATAATTAAATTCAATTTAACCATCATTAGTTTTTGAATATCATTCAACCTGAGTTTATAAAATTTAATATAAAACTTCTGATTGGTTGACCTAAAAATTACACCATCAACATTAATTTAAACAAACAAGATATATATTGACAATTTTTTTTAATAATTTATTTATATCCCTATTATATAACCATTTTGAGAAAATAAAAAACTATTCATTTCATAAAAATATCAAAATGTCACCTTAAACCTATATGATTCTTTAATAGTTATATAAAGAGAAGTAGGATAGATGAAATATTTCAGACCTTGAGGTTATATATTACAAAGTTTCTCCCAAAATAAAACATTAAAAATAGACTATTTAATATATATTTATAAATGTTTAAAATTAATATAAGATGTTTAAATATGAAAGATCCCAAATGATTCTAATCTAAAAATACGTGAAAAGGACTCCTCATAATATGCACCATCTTCTTCATTGTAACCCGTATCTATCAATTAGGATATATTCATAGTAATCATAACTTGATCATAAATCGTTCTTATAAAAAATTCTTGGTTATAATAATTGGATATTTAGAGGATCTCCAAACTAAATCCCATAAAGTATGTCATTAAAAATTGTTTAACATGTAAAGTTTAGCTAAAACCAACCATTAAAAACTCAAGTATTATTCTATGGTTTTAGGTTTTAGAAGAAAAATAATGGAAGATAACTTTGAGAAATTATGACCCGCACTACTAGTAATATAAATTTTATTTTGGATACTATTCATTGAATATAATAGATTTTATATTAAGGATATATTTTTTATCAATGATAAATACATTGATGTTCTTAAATATAAAACACATTTTTATTAGGTTATTTAAAAATATTTTCTTTATTATCTTCCTTGTTTTTTTAATAATAGGTTATAGTATTTGTTTTATGAAAAGAATCTTTAAGACAATAAATTGCAGTTGTTTTATAATAAAATGGATTAATTTGATCAATAAACACATGAACAAATTCTTAAACTAAATTTAAATTTTTATTATTAACTATATTATCTTTATATTTAGTAGAATAACCAATGAGAATTACATCACTAATATTTAGATAAAAAAGATTATCCCTTGTATTAAGATTTTCCAAATTACTTCCAAAATACGATAGTGTCCAACCAGTGGTTTTCTTCCTTTCCAAAACTAAAAAAGAGATCATTATTTTTATATTTCATATTATAAATATTTTAATGATATATAATATAGTATTTATAGTTTCAAACCAAACATATCTTGGTAGGTAATATTTATATAACATATTTTGAGAAATTATTTAAAAATCACTATTTATATTTTTAACAGTAAAATTACATTTATTTTTTATGGTTTCATAAAGTTTACATTTAATAACACGATTGAGTAAAAAAAGTTAAATACAACACTTTATATTTATATTCCACTATTTCTTCTTGTAGAATTAATTTTGGATGTTTCTAATTATGAACATGTTTAAGAATATTTTTGAGGAGAAAATATTCATTATAATGTATAAAAAACATAACATATAGAAATATAGAAAAACCACTAATAATAACAATTTAAAGACATAGTCATACATATTATAGCCCTATTATGTAATAGCCCTAAACCCTCACTCCTAGATTCGGTTAAAAAACATAATCTTTACTATAACACCCCAGGTAAATAAAGAATATGACATTTTCATATTTATCCATATTTGTGAATAAAATATTAATATGACTTTAAAGGGGACGCTATGCTCGATGGCGTACCCAACACACAACAATGAGTTTCTTGGGAATCTTACGTTGCACTCTAATAATAAAATAATATTATTTTAAATGGTAGTTAACATGTAGTCGTTGTATTGGCGGGAATGGATAGAAATAACTAAAACATGATTATATATGTTTTTAAATGTTTTTACATTTATCCAATAAAAGATAAAGGCTTAAAATACGGAAAGAATTAAATTTTAGGCGTATATGCCCTAGCTTTCACTAAAGGCTCACTTATCGCCTTTTGATGGAAAATCGTCATTAAATATAGTTTTGTTCACTCTTATACATTATATTGGACCAAATAAAACTCTTCTTAAGAATTTGGACATCAAAATTTATTTTGTGTAAATTTTTGGTATCTTTCCGATAAAGTTCATTTTTTAATGAATAGTGAAAAATGTTGTATTTTAATTCAAAACCTCTTTTTAATCTAATTTATTTATATGATTATATTATCTTTTTAATTGGTTTTAAAGTGAAATTAGAATATATTTTTACCATTAAATCCAATAGTGGTCATTGGAATTAATTTCACTTTGAAATCAGACTTAAACTAGTGTCAATCTTTTGATACTTATTGTTTCATAGAAACACGCTATTTGCTCTGACAGCGGGAATTAATTATTAAATTAATTAATGTGACTTATATGTTTTTAATTTTATAAAATAGAATTAATTTTTGAATTCGTAATATCAAATATAGCTTAGGATGAATTTTTGGTATTTTTCTGAAAAACTTCAATTTTTGATGAATATTGAAACCACTAAGTGGTACTTATAAAAACTGATTTTTCCGTTTAAAGGAAATTTTGCCATATTTGTATTTTGAATTTCAAAAATCCGACATACATGGTTGTCATTAAGAAGTAAAATGTGGTTCAATGGGATAAAAATAATTTTTTGGTGAATAATAATTTATTAAGTTTTTAATCGCCATTAGAGGTAATTAGTGTAGTTTAAGGTAAGAATAATGTTTTAATAATATGAAATGAACTTTACACATGTTCTAACATCATTGGATGTGTCATGGCCGACCAAGAAAACCCATGGGTCAACTTGGGAACCCCATTAAGCCACTTTGGTTGGAAAATGACATTAATATCTTTTTATTTAAAGTTAAAGTAAAAATGAGACAAACATGGAATGTTTTACTAAAACAATTTTTACATGGGGTTATACAAATCAGATTTTTGAATATAAAGATTCATTGGAAATCTAAAAGGATTTCCTACATCATAGTATTTTTTTTATAATTTTTAGACATTAAATAAATTAAATTATTTATGACATCATGATGATGCAGCGATGACCTCATTATTTAACGATTTAAATAAAATGGAAAGATAATGCAATATCTAAGACCTAAACATGTCCAAAACCTATTGTATGAGTGTATTTCAAACCCCTATCCCTATATCCGCGAAAAACATCAATGTGGGACCTCTTAAATCCGAATACCATTTTAAAATAAAGTGACTTTTCTTTACCTTCCAAGAGTGCCCCTCCTCTCCTCTTATAAAAGGCCCCCACCTCTACCTCCTTACCCACACTCCCAAAGCATTTGGCTCGGCCAAAATCTGCCCATTTTGTCTCTCCACTTCCCTCTATTACTCCTTGAAGCATCAATTTGGGCAAAAGTCTTCCCAAGGAAGCCTTTCATCTCAAACCAAAGGGAGTTACCCGATTTTAAGGTAATGTCTTCACTTGAGTCCTTTTCTTTTATTTTGCTTCTCCAAACCCCTAAAATCTTTTTATTAATTACTTTTGTAACAAATCCAGTATCATCAATATACTAGGATGTTGTTATAAGAATTATTCGAGCTACACTTTCACACACCTACATCTAATGGTTAAAGAACATACTGTTTCCGTGGATGGCGAATTTCGGCCTCCCGAAATGATGATTGTTCAACATTCTTTTAACACCTTCAAAGGTGGCAATTAAGATGAAACTATATTTATATATGATATATAATATGTTGGTGTTTTCCTTAAGCTTCTGTATTTTTCATTTTGGGCATACCTTTATGGTTTCCATTATGGGTAAACGCGATATCTTCATTTAAGGAAGTGCGGACTACCGCCCCCTCAAAGTGATGTGATTCGTTAATCCCATATGTGGGACATATAAAGGATGGATTTAAAGTTATTATATATGATGTTATACTGGAATTATAATATACCTCTATATCATTATTGTTCCATTCCATTAATATGACATAGAAATGAAAGTAGCGTTCATGCGTACGTACGACTTACCGTCTCCATGAACGGTGCATTTCATTTCTTACCTCTAAATGATTATGTAATATTATAAATACATGTATATTATGGATATATATGATATATATGATATTCAAATCATGAATATAATTCTGGATATAATGAACATTTGACCACACGAACAACATGTAATTGTAAGAAGTCCACTTTCGACTTAAGAACCAAATATCGACAAAACAAATATTATTAACTTAAATGATTACATAATGTTTATAACATGGAAATAAGTGATATAAAAGGAATAATAAACTAGAAAAAGGTTCTTAATAAAGTTGAAATTAACTCAAGTTTATTATTCAGGACGTTAAAGAATGATCGAGTCAAGTCAGACCCGAGGTAAGGGATCCTACTCCACTCTTTCTTTTTAAGTACACTCTTTTATGTCATTCCTTTTAAAGCTCATATTTCTTGTTATTGGGATTTTATTTTATATTAATCATACTGTAATTTTTATTTTCATGTGATGAGATACCCTATTCTCTCTCATCAATCCATTTTTTGAAGTTTTAAGTGGCACCATTAGGCTGCCGAGTTTTCGTAAGGGATTTTTCATCTCACTTTTATTCCCGTGAGATTTATGCTACATTTGCCACAATTTCCTTTGAGTGTTGTATGTACTGACCATTATTTTACTCATTGTGTAATATTATTTCATTTATGAGTATTTACATCAATGTTTTATTGTCCTTCTTTCACGGGGCGTATGTTTCGAAAGATACCCATGTCGGTAAGGGAACCTTTCACCCTCCTCTTTTTAAAAGACTTATTTTGTTATGTCTTTTAATTCACATAATATTATTTTGGGATATGTTCTTCTATATCCTTATTGATGTAAATTTTATGTCCAAGTGATGAGATACCCTTTTTATCTGTCATCAACTCTTTTTCTGAATTTTGAAGTGAAGTCGTTAGGCTGTCTAATTATTGCAAGGGAACTTCTTAACCCAATTTCGATTCTTTGGGATAAACCAGTACACCTTGAATATGTCTTTCTATGATTATGTGTGAATTTCCTATGATTTTTTTACACTTAATACCCACTTATATTTCGTGTATTCGTTTGTCACACATAGTTATGTAACTGATTTATCCTTAATCCAAGGATACCGTCTTTGTATGGGACTTCGTCTCAATCTCCCTTCATTGAGGCATATTTTGTTTTATAAACAACCTTCTTTTATACAATGTATAAACCCCATTGAATTTTATGTTTATTAAAAAGAGAATCTTTTTTATACGAAGTGTTTACTAAATGACAAAAGGGAATGTTTTTGTTGTACGTAGGCGGTGACAACGACTTCTCTGCCGCTGTGACCATTATTTGAGTTCCGGCTTCCTCTACAAGCCATAACTTCTTTTTAAAAGAAAAATAAATACCATGTTTTACTTTTCTTTTATTTTGGTATTGGAAATATTTTTCATAATGTTTTTATATCAATGTGTTGTATTGATATCTTGTGATTGAAAGGTGGAAATGTTATGTTTCCATTACGCATGTTTTATGTGATACGATTATGTTGAGGTTCTTGGGCATTATAATGAAGACGGGTGGTTCCGTGATAAACTAAGGGCGGGTGAGCCCGATATAGATCTCCAATACATTGGGTAACGCGAAGGAGTGAAACGTTAAGGCTTCTCCGAAGAGATTTAGGGAATATACTGTGATGGGTATTCCAAACGTAACCAAGAGGGTTACTCCCTACATAAGAATGTTATGAATGCATCAAGTTACCTTTATGTCTTATGATTTCTATGATTTATTCATGGTTTTATGAGGTATGTTAAAGTGCCTATGTTTTATGGGTAAAGTATTATTTCATTCTTATGTATATATGAACTCATGTTTCCTTTCCATATTTTTATAACCCTTACTGAGCTTTTTATGCTCATCCCAAGTTTTTGAAATGTTTTTCACAAGTCAAGGGAAAGGTACATGATGTGATGATAGTGTCAAGGATGTGTCAAGAAAGAATCTGTGTTTTATTTTAAATATGTTTCCATTGATGGGAAGAATGAATATTGTCTTTTATGTAACCACTTTGTTTAAATGTGGAATTTAATGAAAGTTTCATGATCTAATTCTCTAAAAATCTAAACCTAAAAAGATCCTCAATGTGTAATCTTGTAATGACTCAAGATTAAGTAAGGTTTAAGGCTGGGGCCTTATAGTTGGTATCAGAGGTCGGTTTAGATAACTTTAGAGGTTAGGGTATTCTTTAATCATAAGTGGCATTACCATAATGGTTAAGATTTCAGGAAGAGTCCCAGTTTTAGATAAAGTGAATGAGTAAGTATATCTTAGTGTTTATCTTCCTAATTAGTACATGATGGTTTTTTTGATATACTCACACTATCCTTTTTGGTTTTAGTAAAGGGATGGATCTAGCAGGAACCAAAGTGACAATTGGTTTGAAGGAAACTGTGGTGGTTCTCTGATTAAGAGACTGGATGAAATGGAGGATTCAATGAGGAAACTTGTGGTTTTTCTAAACCAAATATCAAGGAGTCATGATCAACCACTTAAACCTTGGTATGTTCTGTAATGCATCATGTACGAGATGACCAATCAATGTGGAAGTTCAGGTAATAATTATAAAGGTAACCATTAGGGTTCATATGATCCTTACTTTTGAGGTAATTATGGGTTTTTATATGTTATGATGGAAAATGAAAGGAAAGAGATAAACTTGAGGTTAAAATATGTTATGATCATTTTTGAAGATTTTATCTCTTTTTGGGAATGATTTGAGAATTATATAGTTTTGGAAAAATGACAACACGCAGACCGTATGACAACCCGTCGCGTCGGACAAAGCTGTGGGAATTGAACCCACAACCAAAGTGCGACTGGTATTTATCACCTACCACTGGACTACGTGAAGTCCCTGGTTAGTTTGACTGATTCTTTTTAGTTATATGATTTTATGAATTAACAGTAAGTTGATTTTGGGTTATTTATGAAAATGATTAACCTATCATGGAGGATATGTGATTAGGTTAATTACTTTTCAATACGAGACTTTAAGAGCAACTGATGTTGTTTGGAGATAAATGTTACGATTTAACTTGGAAGACTATGTGACTAAATCCTTAAAATATTTGGGTTTCAATATTATATTTGTTTACTTTGAATAATTTTATGGACAAATTGTTTATCGGATGGTCCTCGTTGAACTTTGGGTTTTGTTGGACAAATTTTGGAGATTAAGCATAGATTTTCTTTTTAAAGGGTTATCCTTTTCTGGATTATCTGACCTTGTACTAACCTTTTTGGTTTTGGTTTTGGTTAAAACCTAAAGACATGGGATGTATATAGTTCTCTTTGGTGGATTAGGTGATTCTCTAGAAGTTGATTATAGTACTCTTAATGTGAACAAGTCTTCCTAAATACTCGTCTTTTGGAGAAAATATGAGTTTGTGTAAGGAATCTAATAGAAATTGAAAGTCAACATGATAAGTGATTATGTTTCCTTATGAATAAATTCCTCAATAAAAAGTAATTTAAAACAAAAATGTTGTCTATTAACTTTTCCTACTGGGGAATCGAATACCGTTTAATCCATCACAAGTTTGTGATTTTCTTGTGGTTAACTTTCTCCTAAACATGTTTTCTATCACTCTCCATCAGAACATGACCCTATGTTTTCTCCTCCATGTCCATGTTTTCCTACATGGAATCCTAGTATGGGTTAACTCGGGTGACCTCTATACTTCTCTTTCTTTATTTTAAAGTGATTGTTTTACCGAATCTTGTTCCGATGTGGGATTTTCAAGGATGTTTCCAAGCCCAATTTTAAAAATTGTGAGGACGCAATTCCAAAAAGGGGGGAAGGATGTAACACCCCAGGTAAATAAAGAATATGAATTTTTCATATTTATCCATATTTGTGAATAAAATATTAATATGAATTTAAAGGGGACGCTATGCTCGATGGCGTACCCAACACGCAACAACGAGTTTCTTGGGAATCTTACGTTGCACTCTAATAATAAAATAATATTATTTTTAATGGTAGTTAACATGTAGCCGTTGTATTGGTTTTAATGGATATAAATAACTAAAATATGATTATATATGTTTTTAAATGTTTTTACATTTATCCAATAAAAGATAAAGGCTTAAAATACGGAAAGAATTCAATTTTAGGCGTATATGCCCTAGTTTTCACTAAAGGTTCACTTATCACCTAATGATTGCGAACCATCATTAAATATATTTTTGTTCACTCTTATACATTCTATTGGACCAAATAAAACCCTTCTTAAGAATTGGGACATCAAAATTTACTTTGTGTAAAGTTTTTGTATCTTTCCGATAAAGTTCATTTTTTAAATGAATAGTGAAAATGTTGTATTTTAATTCAAAACCTCTTTTTAATCTAATTTATTTATATGATTAGATTATATTTTGAATTGGTTTTAAAGTTAAATTAGAATATTTTTTTACCATTAAATCCAATAGTGGTCGTTGGAATTAATTTCACTTTGAAATCAGACTTAAACTAGTGTCAATCTTTTGATACTTATTGTTTCATAGAAACACGCTATTTGCTCTGACAGAAGGAATTAATTATTAAATTAATTAATGTGACTTATATGTTTTGAATTTTTTAAAATAGACTTCATTTTTGAATTCGGAATATAAAATATAGCTTAGGGTGAATTTTTGGGATTTTTCTGAAAAACTTCAATTTTTGATGAATATTGAAACCACTAAGTGATACTTATAAAAACTGATTTTTCCATTTAAATGATATTTTGCCATCTTTGTGTTTTTAATTTCAAAAATACGACATACATGGTTGTCATTAAGAAGTAAAATTTGGTTCAATGGGATAAAAATAATTTTTTTGGTGAATAGTAACTTATTAAGTTTTTAATCGCGATTAGAGGTAATTAGTGTAGTTTAAGGTAAAAATAATGTTTTAATAATATGAAATGAACTTGATACATTTCCTAACCTCATTGGATGTGTCATGGCCGACCAATAAAACCCATGGGTCAACTTGGGGACCCCATGAAGACACTTTGGTTGGAAAATGACATTAATATCTTTTTATTTAAAGTTAAAGTAAAAATGAGACAAACATGAAATGTTTTACTAAAACAATTTTTACATGGGGTTATAAAAATCATATTTTTGACTATAAATATTAATTGGAAATATAAAAAGATTTCCTACATCATAGTATTTTTTTTTATAATTTTTAGACATTAAATAAATTAAATTATTTATGACATCATGATGATGTAGTGATGACCTCATTATTTAACGATTTAAATAAAATGGAAAGATAATGTAATATCTAAGACCTAAACATGTCCAAAACCTATTGGATGAGTCTATTTCTAACCCTTATCACCATATCCTAGAAACACATCAATTTGTTACCTCTTAAATCCGAATACCATTTTAAAATAAAGTGACTTTTCTTTACCTTCCAAGAGTGCCCCTCCTCTCCTCTTATAAAAGGCCCCCACCTCTACCTCCTTACCCACACTCCATAAGCCTTTGGCTCGGCCAAACTCTGACCATTTTGTCTCTCCACTTCCCTCTCTTACTCCTTGAAGCCTCACTTTGGGAATAAGTCTTCCCAAGGAAGCCTTTGAGCTCAAACCAAAGGGAGTTACCCAATTTTAAGGTAATGTCTTCACTTGAGTCCTTTTGTTTTATTTTGCTTCTCCAACCCCCTAAACTCTTTTTATTAATTTCTTTTATAACAACTCCAGTATCATAAATATACTAGGATGTTGTTATAAGAAGTATTCGAGCTACACTTTCACACACCTACATCTAATGGTTAAAGAACATACTGTTTCCGTGGATAGTGAATTTCGCCCTCCCGAAACGATGATTGTTCAAAATTATTTTAACACCTTCAAAGGTGGCCATTAAGATGACACTATATTTATATATGATATATAATATGTTTATGTTTTCTTTAAGCTTATGTATTTTTCATTTTGGGCATACCTTTATGGTTTCCATTATGGGTAAACGCGATATCTTCATTTAAGGAAGTGCGGACTACCGCCCCCTCAAAGTGATGTGATTCGTTAATGCCATATGTGGGACATATAAAGGATGGATTTAAAGTTATTATATATTATTTTATACTGGAATTATAATATAACTCTATATCATTATTATTCCATTCCATTAATATGACATAGAAATTAAAGTAGCGTTCATGCGTACGTACGACTTACCGTCTCCATGAACGGTGCATTTCATTTCTTACCTCTAAATGATTATGTAATATTATAAAAACATGTTTATTATGGATATATATGATATATATGATATCCAAATCATGAATATAATTCTGGATATAATGAAAATTTGACCACACGAGCAACATGTAATTGTAAGAAGTCCACTTTCGACTTAAGAACCAAATATCGACAAAACAAACATTATTAACTTAAATGATTACATAATGTTTATAACATGGAAATAAGTGATAGAAAAGGAATAATTAACTAGAAAAATATTCTTAATAAAGTTGAAATTAACTCAAGTTTATTATTCATGACCTTAAAGAACGATCGAGTCAAGTCGGACCCGAGGTAAGGGATCCTACTCCACTCTTTCTATTTAGGTACACTCTTTTATGTCATTCCTTTTAAATATCATATTTCTTGTTATTGGGATGTTATTTTATATTAATAATACTGTAATTTTTATGTTAATGTGATGAGATACCCTATTCTCTCTCATCAATCCATTTTTGGAAGTTTTAAGTGGCACCGTTAGGATGCCAAGTTTTCGTAAGGGATTTTTCATCTCACTTTTATTTCCGTGAGATTTATGCTACATTTTCCACAATTTCCTTTTAGTGGTGTATGTACTGACCATTATTTTACTCATTGTGTAATATTCTTTCATTTATTAGTATTTACATCAATGTTGTATTGTCCTTCTTTCACGGGGCGTATGTTTCGAAAGATACCCATGTCGGTAAGGGAACCTTTCACCCTCCTCTTTTTAAAAGACTTATTTTGTTATGTCTTTTAATTCACATAATATTATTTTGGAATATGTTCTTATATATCCATATTGATGTAAATTTTCTGTCCAAGTGATGAGATACCCTTTTTATCTCTCATCAACTCTTTTTCTTAATTTTGAAGTGACGCCGTTAAGCTGTCTAATTATTGCAAGGGAACTTCTTAACCCAATTTTGATTCTTTGGGATAAACTTATACACCTTGAATATGTCGTTCTATGATTATGTGTGAATGTCCTCTGATTGTTTTACACTTAATACCCACTTATATTTCGTGTATTCATTTGTCATACATAGTTATGTAACTGATTTATCCTTAATCCAAGGATACCGTCTTTGTATGGGACTTCATCTCAATCTCCTTTCATTGAGGCATATTTTGTTTTATACGCAAGCTTATTTTATACAATTTATAAACCCCATTGACTTTTACATTTATTAAAAAGAGAATCTTTTTTATACGAAGTGTTTACTAAACGACAAAAGGGAATATTTTTGTCGTACGTAGGCGGTGAAAACGACTTCTCTGCCGCCATGACCATTATTTGAGTTTCAGCTTCCTCTAAAAGCCATACCTTCTTTTTAAAAGAAAAATAAATACCATGTTTTACATTTCTTTTATTTTGGTATTGAAAATGTTTTTCATAATGTTTTTATATCAATGTGTTGTATTGATATCTTGTGATTGAAAGGTGGAAATGTTATGTTTCCATTATGCACGTTTTATGTGATACGATTATGTTGAGGTTATTGGGAATTATTATGAAGACGGGTGGTTTCGTGATAAACTAAGGGCGGGTGAGCCCGATATAGCTCTCCAATGCATTGGTTAACGCAAAGGAGTGAACGTTAAGGCTTCTCCGAAGAGATTTAGGGAATATACTGTGATGGGCATTCCAAACGTAACCAAGAGGGTTACTCCCTACGTAAGAATGTTATGAATGCCTCAAGTTACCTTTATGTCTTATGATTTCTATGATTTATTCATGGTTTGATGAGGTATGTTAAAGTGCCTATGTTTTATGGGGAAGGTATGATTTCATTCTTATGTATATAAGAACTCATGTTTCCTTTCCATATTTTTATAACCCTTACTGATCTTTTTATGCTCATCCCAAGTTTTTGAAATGTTTTTCACAGGTCAAGGGAAAGGTACATGATGTGATAATAGTGTCAAGGATGTGTCAAGAAAGAATCTGTGTTTTATTTTAAATATGTTTCCGTTGATGGGAAGAATGAATATTGTCTTTTATGTAACCACTTTGTTTAAATGTGGAATGTAATGAAAGTTTCATGATCTAATTCTCTAAAACTCTAAACCTAAAAAGATCCTCAATGTGTAATCTTTTAATAACTCAAGATTAAGTAAGGCTTAAGGCTGGAGCCTTATATTTACATTTATAGATTTTATATCGATAAATGTGACCCAATTTTATCCCTTAAAAATATATAACATAAACCTAAAATACTGGATACCTTAGATTCACAAGGACTATTTAGGTTTAGTTTTTTAGAGAATTATGAGATACTCTTATGTAACAACTTGGATACATAAATAATTGGTTCATAAGAATCTACATCATCTCTAAATAATTTCTTCACACATGGAAACTTTCTTAGGCATAACATAATAAAAAATTATTCAAAATCTATAGAAAAGGTAACATAAGAAGGGTGATATAAAACAATCCATAGGTGTAAACATAAGAATTAATAATTGTATGTCATCAGTGACCCTAATACGAGCATAAGGGTAGGATGACACAATCAAAGTTCATGGACATAATGTAAGAGAATTGACACCAAAGAAAACGAAGATCATAACACATGAGACATTCAATAAAGGTTTAACATAAGACATGAATTATATAATTCAAAAATCTCAATCCATGAAAAAAGAACCCTTAATCAAAGGACACAATAGAACTTGATGAATGCATAAAGAAAACATGTGGTAACTTGGAATAAATTTTTTTATCACTCTTACAATCATTGTTACAAATGGAAAAAATACCTTGTATATTCCAATAATCACATAGGAGAAACCAATAACCATTTAAATTCAGCACTTTACCCAATGGATTGGAGAGATATATCATCTTCTCTAATCATCATGAGCTATATCGAGCTCACCCATCATCATAAATATTTCTCAATAACCATAACATAATCATAACAAATTAAATATGTAATTTTTAAACTTAAAAATAGGCATTTTTCTTTCATTGAATGATTTCCCCATCTAAAAGAAACTGATTCAATGAAAATATATTTGAAGCAATGATTTTTTATCTAGATAAATAATATGGATGTTATCATTAAATCTCATCGATAATGGACTATAAATTGAAGAGATATTTTCATTGATGAATATAAATTCTATAAAAATACAATTAAAATAATTCTATAGGAAAATACCCTTTTGAATTTGAAAGTCACTTTAAAAAACTAAAAATTCAGAAAAAATTATTAAAATAATTTTCATTTAAAATAATCATGGAAAATTATAAATAATTTTTTTAATCAAATAATGGTCATGATTTCTGGAAAATACATTCATTTCATAAATTTTAAAGATAAACATTCCTTTCAAACTTTTGTAAATATAGTCAAAAGTGACACATGCAGAAAAACATAAGAAAATTCATTTAAAATTTTTAAATATTGGTCAAATATTTAATAAAATAAATTTCTGAAATCATTTATTTTTTGAAATGTTGATTATTTAAAACAATTTAAAATACAATTATATGGATGAAAAAGACAATTTCTCTAAAATAAGATACAAGATTTCCATCACGTACAAACAACATTATTGATGTTTATTTATTCAATGAGAGAGGAAATGGATACTAAGCATGTAAAAAACAATCATAACCAAAGGATAGTAAAAGATATGTGGTCAAAGAAAATAATATCATATGATCCCTCCTAAAGGAACTTTGAACATATACAATCCCAAAATAAGGTGAGATTTATCATAAAAAAGCTTTACTATTTTCCTAATTTGGATTCTTAAACCCGTAAAATAAATGATGTCAAATAAAACATTAAATATGATGAATATATGATGATAAATTTTATATAATTTCATGGTATTTTATATAAAACTTATAAAATAATATAGGTTTATAACAAAAAACATATGTCCCAAAGAAGAAAAATTTGAGATGAATTACGCCTACAAATATCATATCCTTGAACTGAGAATTAATCATTAGAGAGATTATGTGTAACAAATCTATATCCAAAAAATAAGTAGAAATACAAAATAAATAAAACAAGTTAATTTTATATATAATAATGGAATAATATAATCAATGTAGAAGTGATATAACACAACAAAATGAAATTGAATAAAGAAACCCCTTACAACCTTTTAAATTTAATGTGAACACTCCATATATGAATCAATTTGAATTATAACATAAAATACCATGAAGTATGAATTTATCATGATATAACATTTTAATATGGTAGTATATACACCATATAAAATAAAATAGGCGTATAAAATTAATAAACGCCTTAATAAAAGGAAATTGAGATGAAATCCCTAACCTCGAGTTCATACTTACCATGTATGTCTATTAAAATTTCCTTCCATTTCATGGATAAAAAGTGAAAAAGGGAAATAATTTATAATCAAGAGGAGGAAATTGATAAATGATTTAAAATATTTCAAAGGCACAAACTTGATTTCTCCCTAGTTAATCCAATTCACCGTCGACGCACAACCACTTGCGAACCCACCATGATGTTGTGCAACCCACTTGCATGCCAAATCACTCTTTGCCCAGGGTCCTATTCTTACCTATAAATAGACCCATGGGGTCTTCATTTGGACATATGAATTTAACCAAAACCCAATTGCTACTCTGGTCTCCCTAGTGCTTCAACCAAGTCTTCCGAAACCCCCATGTTGTTCTTTAACACCTTAGGTTAAGGGATTAAAGGAGGATAATAGGTATTAATTCCATTCAGTGTTTGAAATCCATAACACTTGCACACCAAAAGCACCCAAACTCCCTAATTCAACAACACTTGCACACCCTCCATTATTTATACAGGAACTTGAGCACCCCACTTATGGGAATACATGTGAAGATTATTGAAGGGTTGAACCAATTTTTACCTAAGTCTTATTGTCAAGGTTGTTCTTCACTTAATGTGACATCAGGTCACCCAAGCCTACTTGTGCACTAAATACCTGAGCACCAACCACCTAATTAGGTGACCCACTTTGGTTTAACTCACCTCGTCAGCCTCTTAGAGCCTTTCATAAAGCCTTCTTCAAATCCATTCATGGAAAGTCTCCTTCTTCATTGGATTTTTTGTCTGAAGGGGATAATTTTGAAACCTCCACCAAAACCTCCTGACTTTCCAAACCTTTAGGAAAGTCACGTCAGTGTGTCTCCCATTTGGGTTTGTATTTCTAAAATCAGAGGTGTCTTACATTCATTTTATAATGGATTAATGATCCTTAGGGTTTCTGTTGGTATGTATATATACAGTCACATGGATCCTTCTCCTAGGAATAGTGTTGGGAAGTTAATGGTTTGGAGGATTGGGGTTCGTTCCATGCCCTTCCCTTGTCATTTCTAAAACCCAGATCCTCAGGTCCCTGGTAGGGAAGGTACGGTTCAGAAATTATTTTATTTTTGAAAAAAATGAAAAATATCTCTTCTCTACCGAGATCAATTTTTGGGAAACAATCATAGAATAATCCCCTTGCCTTTCTAGGTGGACTCAATGAACTTCACTTTCATTTAACATTGAAAGTTTCATTTCTCCATGCCCTCGTTGACTGTTAACTCAACCTCTTCTACAGTAGGCTCATCTTTTTCAATCAGAGGAGTAAGGATAGTAATCATGACTCACATGGTCTTATAGATTTATGATGATCAAAAAAATGGCACAATTCACCTAAAAGAATGAACTACGAGAACTCTAATTCCCATTATACATGGGATACGTTGGAATCCTTCCTAAGGCCTGATATCCACACCATCTCATTCATAAAATGAGAAACCAATCATAATTCCCTTAATCTAGTTATCCTCCTTAGGATTAATACCTGAATTAAACCCCCAAATCTCCATGAGTTTAAACATCCTCATGGACCTTGTTTTTTGCATCCTCATTAGGAGTAAGCCCTAAATAAAGCTCCCATATTATCATGATTTAATAAATTACTCTTGATACCTTTTAAGGGAATTATTTTTAGGAACAATCCTTAACTCATTTCTCCAAAAGGACCACACTCTCCTTCGAGACTTTACCAAACTACATGGGATTTTATTCCTATTCAAATGGGATATGTAGGAATCCTCACTGAGGTTCAAACCAAACACCCCAAAATCATCCCTGTTCTTTGGGAGACATTCCTAGCCGAGTCTAGTTCATCTTGGAAATTCATATCCCTTCTAGGTTCCTTGGGATAATTTGGCATAGGTCCCATACCAAAACCTTGATTAGGTACATTCCACGTAAATGGTCCTTACCAAATGATGTTAAACTATACGGATTGGTCCTTATCACATGACGTTAAAAGTTATGATGTGTCACATTAAGTGGAACCAAACTACATGGGTTCTGATTCTCTTCCCAAGGATATATAGGTATCCCATCTATGGGTTCAATCCCAACATCAAAACAATTCCCAAATATCTGGATGATGATAAACTATTTAGTAACCTTCCATCTCCATGGATTACAATAAATTCTAGAGTAACTCTTTTCTACCTAGATGTAAATAAATTCCAAAGCACCCCACTATGTGGATTTAAAACCGGCATCATTTTAATAACAACCAAAGAATCTCTAAGTAGTATAATAGAGGATATTGTTGATGGAGAACCTAGGATACATATAGATATCTCCATTTATGAAGAACCTCATATACATACAGATGATTATCAAATTCCATTTCATGATAATCATTGATTTCTAAATTTCAAGGGAAAATCATGTAATGATTGGTGAATTAATAATGATTCATGAACATATCTTAAATCTATAATAGATTCCCAGAGTAGGCAACCATTCTCCCCAAAAGGGTGCGAGGATCCCGACCTACCATCCTCTCGACCAATGAGAGTTCTTAATAATCGTAGGTCAAAATACCTAACGAAAGCATACCTTTAGAAAGAAGGTACCTTTGGATAAAGAACCATTGTGTGTTTCCAGTCCCAGAATCAAATTTGTGGGAAACCATCTATAAATAGTGATTTTTCCCTAATGAAGTCATGCATTTTCAGCGGAAACAAAAAAATGGCGAACCCAATGCGAATCCTTAACCATGTTAATGATGTTTAATCATATGTTAGGACCCTATAAATTGATAAGAGGGCCAAAAAAGCAATCAATAACACATGTGATAATCCAAATTATGTATCTTTTACCAAGGTCTTCTTGATTATGTATGTCATATATCAACAGGCACTCCGTTACCAAAGAACTCCAAACAATCCAAATGAATTCATTAAGGTTTTCACTTGTGAGCACCCTAGAAACTACTCAGGATAGATCCTAGTCCACTTGAAGGAAATTATCACCAAATCATCATCATAAAAGATGGGTCTCACATGCATTAGTTTTGGAATATCGTCAACATGATACAATCCCAACCCTAAAATCCGCCTAAGAGACTCTCCAAGTCAATAACAAACCCTAGTCATATGGACAGTGATGACTCGTGGTCAAGAAGCAGACGGTGCCAACCCCAACCTTTAACCATTTCGGGTTGTTATCCCCAAAATTTAATAACCAATCCCTCTCATACTTTAGGGAGGTGGATCATGAGGTCACTCATGGACTCATCTTGAAGTCATGGGAGTCCTTCCAGAAGTCTCCTTCCAACAATCGATACTGTTAACACAATGTGGAAGTAACCCCTCAACATGATGAGGATGTCATCTTCGGCTGTCCTACCTAGGTCCCACAGACCCGAGTACACAAGAAGAACAACCATAGACAAAAAATGGACAATAGAGAGTTGGTTCCTACCTTTCCCCCCTCCGGAGAATCCCACTGAGCTAGTTTAGTGGAAAATAGTGACCGAGCACATGCACTCAGCCACATTAATCCCACCTGTCAGAAGACTTTCCTAACAGTGCCCAACCAGTCCCACAGTCCAAATCTAGTGGAGTCCTGTGCGTAGGCACATATTTCTTCTTACAATCTTTAATCTATCCATTAGTCTCATTTGGTTGTATTAAAAGATGATCATCAACAAAATATTGTGGAAAATAGCTAGTAGTCACATACACCTTCCAATATTCATCAAGCCTACCAATATTCTCAGTTAGCAGCATCTGGAGAATTCAATCAGAAATCCATGATGACAATCAGGAAGCAGACTCAACTCTATTTCCACACACACAAGTACTGTCAGAATCCAATAATAGGAAAGGGATGATAGGAGTAGGTACATACACCTACTCTAGCCATAGAATGGATATATATTCCCGTTCTGACCACTGAAGTTACCAAGAAAATTTTGGAAATGGTGAAAGGGAAGAGGAAAATTCCTTCCCATATCCTTGATACTTTATAGAATATCATAATATAAACTTTAGCAGTACCAGATAGAAATAAACAAAACTCTATCCCCACAATTAGGGTGGCTCATCAACATGCCACCCCGAAGTAGATATACACTTCTATTCTTATCCAAGAAGGTCATGGGGCATACTCCCTCATGTTATACAGACAATCAGATCATCCACATACACCCAATATAACCGGAGGTAACTACCCTATTCTGATAGCCGCTCCAAGGAAGTCACATACACCTACTCATGATAACCAATTTATCCAGCAAGTGTCCCCAATTTCTAGTAATAAGGCATCTAAAAATAAGTCTTATCAAACACAGTTGAAGAATCAAGAGCCGATCTATGATTTGTCTCCACTCAATGATGGAGTTCTTGAAGCCATCAGACATTAATATATTGTAGTTCAAGATCCTACTCTCCCATTACAAAATTATGGGAGAAAAAGCAGTAACTCTAAAGGTTCTCATCAGACAATTCCTCATGAAGGATTGCTTTATGATAATTCAGTCAGTCTTGAGAAACTACCTCTTGATGAGAGCCACGATAACCCTCTATGTGGACAAAAGACTAAGGATCAAGATTTTTCACCTCTTACTATAATACAACATGGTGGTCCTTCCCATGATGATGTTCACTGTGAATGTCCTCTCCATAGTAGTGATTCACATTTCCAAGAAAATTCTCCAATGGACAATGTAGTGATAAGAAATTCCTCTTATCTTGAGGCACTTGCAAACACAAGTCTAGTAATTATTGATTACTTATCACTGGTAGGTGAAATACTTTCTCATCCATAAGATATCCCAAGGTGTCAATCATTCTCTGAACCACCCTTGGTCCATTTTTCTTCCAATGCAACAGAGTAAATCTCTACCAATTTTTTTGATTATGATGGAACAATAGAGAAACAATAACTTTGGTCTGATTGGGTAGAAGATCCTCTATCAAAAGGTGAAGAGGATGTGATGAACATGAGAAAACAATTGGAAAAAATTAAAGTACATATCATGTTCTGGACATTGGCCACTCCTCAGTACAGTATTCCAGAGATGATTGCAGAAGATTGAATTCATGATATTCCACTAAGCATATGGAATAATCTTCATCATCTTAATTTGAAGGTATTACCTACTGATTAATATCCAAGTCATATAAAGGTAATGGAAGGGTTGAACCACCAAATTGAATTGGAATATCTCTCAGTTTCCCAAAATCCAAAGGTTAAGAAGCAGTAGGGATCCATTCATCATGCATACCTCGATGCACTGAAGAGGCTACTCAAGTTAATTATTGATTTCCCATCTGTAATTATTATTATATGATGGGGTTTCTTATAATAATTACATTTAATTTCACTAAAAAGTCAACAAAGCCTACCAAAAATGGTTTCATACAATGTTATTTCCCAAGGACAGTTACAATAGACAAATTTTGTTCAAAACCAGAGATATGCTCGATAAGAATAGGCTTCAACTATCTCACATCAAATTCAGGACCAAAGAGATCAAAATTTTGAAAGACTATTTCATCAAGAATCTTAAAATATCAATAAAGCCTCTCATTTAGTGGATTTCCATCATCAAATGAAACAAATGTAAGAAATAATGCAACAGTCGTTCGAAATAGGTGATTTGAGTGGATCTAGGATGATGCACCCAACCAATGTTTGGATAAAAATATGTAAGATAAGAAGAGTAGCTACGAAAATATTGTCCATATAAGTTCAAGAGAAACCCAGCCTGTTGGGCTAGGGGATTTTTTAACACAATCTTCAGAGCTAATAAACAGATCTTAAAGGATTTAGCAGAAAGGGAACGAATAGCCCAAGCCTGTAGGGCTAGAGGATTTTCACATTCAAAATCCCCTCCTCATCAAAAGTCTATTTTCTCCCAATTAAGGAAGAGGACACAAAATTAAGGAACAATTGAGCTATCACAGTATTCTCTTCAAGTTACTATTCACTAGGAAATTCTTGAAGAATCATCCAAAAGAAGTATCAGGTCTCGTGGAGGAAACGAAAGAAGACAATATTGCAGAGATACTAATAGACCACCAAAAATTCATTATGAATCAGTAAATATCATCAATTTTGTTGTTGAAGATCCTTCAAAAAAAAATGAGTCTAGTTTAGGGGAGTCATAGGATGAAGTTTCTATTCAAGATAAGGTCCTTACCGAAATAAATGAAGGAAGGGTGCATACCAGAAACCAATGGCTTTCCTGGAATCAAGTAATTACCCTAAATAATCTAATTCCACCTTATCAAAAATACCTAACAATGATAAAGGTAAAATGAAAACCATGTCTCACCTTCTACCTAGAGAAGGTAAATCTCTTTCATTGGAAGAAATATTTATGTAGTAGGAAGAAGAAATGAAGGAGTTAAGAAAACTTATTTCATAGTTACTCTGAGGCAGTATTCCTACCAAATATGTTCCTCAAGTATATCCCCAACTGGAACTTCTAGTTAGTGAACATCAATCAAGATAATTTGTCATCACCACCAAGGAAGATCAATAATTACCTCTATTACAGGCACACCCCTACATGCCTATCCCTATGGGTTTCCCATGATAGATTCCAAAAGTGCCACCACTAGTGGTTTTACTGGTTGTTGCACCCATTCAGGCTCCCTCCTCTGCACCTGTTCAAGTCCTGGTTCATTCAAACGTTTCTTGAATGCTTATGAATACAATTAAGTCATTAATAACTTGATTGGAAGCCATGGAGAGATGACGTGCACTAGTACAAGCAGAAAAGAAAGCTTACCCCGAATGGGTAGATGTAACTCCTCCCGCAACAAACTTTTGAAATAATATATTTCCAATATTTAACAGCTTAGGAGATCCAGAGTAGAACTTGACTCATTTCGTCTCTCGCTGCGATCCCATGATGGGGACCCCTGAGCAACAAGAGGCAGTAACACTCAGATGCTTCGTACAATCACTGTAGGGCCCAACTTTCACATGGTATACAAGTTTGTAGTCTCGATTAATGAATAGATGGGAAGATCTCCATCATAGGGTCATCTTCCAATTCATCTCAATGTTACAGAAGATGATAGTCTCTGATCTTACAAACTGTAAACAAAGAGACAATAAAAGAGTCTTAGGTTTCATTTCTCAGTGGGAAGGATTGACATATTACTTGAATCTATTTCTCCCTCAAGAAAGGTTGCTACCTATATTTGTGTCCAATATCTATAACATGTTCCGTACCCCAATCATCGCTATGAAATACAGAAGAGGGATTCAAGAACTTGCTTTAGTTTCTCAACAAGTGGAAAATTCCATCGTAGAGACCAAGGCTAAATCCTGAGTAATTCTATCAGCTCCGGGAAGAATAATAGAAAAAGTAGAGGCTGTTACAGTTATGCTTAAACAATAACCTGTACCAATCCTACTTCAAAGACCTCACTATACCATAGGTCTCCACCTCCCAATCATCATCAACAATGATCGCCTCATCAAGATGATCCAAAAGATCATAGGTGGAAACAATTTGAGGAGTTTAAGAATAAAGTCTATTATTTTTAGAATGAAAAGGTTACTGAATTTTTCATCTCATCTTTGGATAACAACTTATTCCATTTTACAACACCTAAGAGTCCAAATAAGGTAGAATATGCAGACTACCCAAACTACTGTACCTTTCATTAAATGATGGGGCACCCCATCTAGGTGTGTTTTGTTTTCAAATACTGTTTTCAAAAGATATTGGATTCTAGGAACGTAAACTTGAAAAGTTCTTCAACCCAGGTAGTATCTATTTATGATACCTATACAGAGGAAAAAGGTTAATAGAAGGAGGTAAAAAAGCAAGAATGTGTAGAAGTTTTATGATTGGATGGTCAGGAAAATGATCAACAAAACTCATGAAATTCTAAGAATACAGTTGAAGCAACCAGTTTTGCCTCCTGCCACCTCCACGGCCACAAAGCCGTCTTCATCAAAAACTCAATACTATAAAGGCCAATATTCGAAGAAGAAACATGGAAATAAGGATAGAGAACAATTAAAAGAATATGAGTACATTTCACTGCCAAAATTTTCCTTGACCTTGACAAATTTCATGCAAACTATTTCTAAATCACAAGCACCGCCCCACCAAATGGCACAACAAGATTCGACCTGTAAAGAAGGATATTCAGTAGAGGAAGAACTGATTTTAGGTTACATTAATATTATTTACTTAACATATCCCATATCAAATGGATATTATGATTTTGAACATGATTTCCCCACATATTATTGGGAAATAAAAAGACAGAGTCATCGAGGTCTATGATACAGGGAAAGACATGGTTATGCCAGAAGTCACTACATCAACCACACCCCTACTCGAACCATTTATTTGGTAGAAAATAATAGGAGATACCTCTAGAAGACTCACTATAAACAAGGGAACTCCCCCCCCCCCCCACATGAAATGGTCTTCCCTGATATAATCACCTTGGAAGGACAGATAGAAGCTATGACCCCACTACACCGGTGGGCGGGCAGGCCTATCTGACTTAATCCACCAAGAGAAGAAACACTTCAAGCGCTTACTACAAAATATGGTCTATCCACATCAGGGAAATCATCTCCCAAGGAACCTGACAAATAGCATATTTATATGGGGAAGCACAGACCTCTGAACTATAAGTATGAAGTTTTGAAGCAGTTGGTCTATAGATAAGATAAATTATCAATCTTGGATGCTCTAAATCTATCAAAGGATCTCTGGGAGGCACTCATTGTGGCTCTATCAAGTCTTCAATATTTTGAAACTGAGGTTGCTGTTGCCGAGGTTTACTGTGTAGAGAACTATCCCACATAATTCCATGCAGTCATTTCTTTCACAAATCAATATGTGGATGATGTCGTGAAAGGAAACATCCGGATATTATACTTATCTAGAAAGATTAAGGACATTGATATACAAAGAGCCTTCATTAACAATGGATCAGGGGTCAACCTTATTACCATCCAGACACTTCACTGGTTAGGCCTTATTGAATAACCCTTGTATCCCTCCACATGGATGTTGTAAGGTTATGAAAAGATGGAATAAGAACCCCTTGGGGAGATTACACTCAGAATGTAGTTTGGGGATCTTGTATCTGATTCATATTTCATGGTTGTTCAGCAGGATACAAACTTCGACGTTCTATTGGGAAGACCTTGGCTACATCAACATGTGAACATTCTTTCATCATACCACAAATTTATTAAATATTGCCTCAATGGTAAAATTGGGACGTTTCATGATGATAAAAGTTTCGTTTAAAACTTTTTAATATTAGTATATAGATGTGGAGCTTTATAAAACAAGGGGAAAATAGTCCTTGACCAATCATATTACCAGAATCAATGCTCTGAATAGTTTGGAAAATATCTCATCTAACCCATTAAATCATCTTAGTGAGGATTACGTACTACCCATCAATCAATTTGAAGTGATAGGCCCAGATTTACAAGGCACTCATTCAGTGGATTATATAATTTCAGTTGTTGCAATTGAATCTGATGACACATAAGAAGTCAGTAATTCTCCAAGAAATGATGAAAGCTTGAATGATAGTAGCTTCATTCCATCTCTTTAATTTCAACAAGTATCTACTTCATCAGTCGGGTTGAAATAAGTCATCGTGTTCATGGAAAATGATAGAGATACTGATTCTCAACCCATAATTTTCCCTCCAAAACTTTAGGAAGACCCTCCATCATCAGTTGAATCAAAAATGGTTTCTTATTTTTCAAGATGTCCAAATACTGACTTCTCTCCCAACTATAAAGATTTTTCTTCATAGATTATCCTCAAAGCTATCATTCAAGAAGACATATAATAAGTAACACATAAGGAATAGGAAGAAGAGTAAGACCTCATAGATTCCCCTCCATCAATTGAAGAAGGCATCTCCACCATTTTGGATGAACTCTATGAAATTAATATAGGTACAGAGGAAGATCCACAGTCTACTCTGATTAGTGTGGTCATGAATCCTGACGAACAAAAATTATATAATTCCTTTCTAAAGAAACATTAGGATGTGTTTTCTTGGAACTATAATAAAATTCCAGGTTTGACCATGTAGTGTCCACCCATCATTTAGGTTTTCTAGAAGATTTTTAAGGATTCAATTAGGTATCAAGAATAACACACCCAACTCACGCTTCCAAAATTGAGGCTGAAGTCAATAGTCTTATCAAAGATGATTTTATTAGAGAGGTGAAATATCCCAAATGAATGGATAATATTGTCCCGGTGAAAAATATTAATAGGAAAATTAGAGTTTGCATTGATTTTATAGATATCAACTGACATTGTCCTAAAAAAGACTTCCCGGTTCCAATCACTGAGCTCTTAATTGATGCAATAACTGTATATGAAGCTCTCTCCTTCATGGATGGTTATTCTAGGTATAATAAAATCTATATGGCCCTAGAAGATGAGAAATATAAATTTTTCAGAGCCCCACTTGGTGTGTTTTTCTATCAGGTAATTCCTTTTGTGTTGATGAATGTTGGTACAACATATCAACATGAAATGCATCACATATTTAAACCCTTATTGGGAAAAGTTTTAAAATTCTATGTGGATGATTTAATGGTTAAGTCTAGCCAAATATTTGACCACCTGGATGATCTAGAAACCATATTCAGTAAGATTATTCAACATAATCTAAAGATGAAACCCTTTAAATGTGCTTTTAGGTTTACCTCGGGAAAATTCCTTGACTTTTTTGTACACCATCGTGGAATCAAAGTTGATTATATGAAGAAAAAAAATCTATTCTTGGAATTTCACCTCCTTGAAATTTGAAATAATTAAGATGAATTGAAGGACACTTGTCCTGTATTTTGTGCTTTATTTTAAATCTTTCAAGAAAGTGTTTACCCTTCACCAAATTAATGAGGAAGGGAGCCAAATATAAATGGACTGCTAATTGCAAAGAGGCATTTGATACTCTCAAGAAATATATATTGATTCCATCGGTGTTGATGCCACCCTTCAAAGGAATGCCACTCATTATCTATGTGACAGCCCCAGAGTGATCACTGGGTGTCTTCCTTACGCAAAAGAATGATGCTGGGATTGAAAACTGTCTTTATTATCAAAGTCAAACCATGATTTACACGAAGAATCAATATTCAGATATCGAGAAGAGTTGTCTCGAATTAATCTTTGTGGTTCAGAAACTAAGGCACTACCTACAACATCATGATTTTTATTTGGTCTCTTGTAATAACCCACTAAAATTTATCCTTAGCTATCATATGGTGAAAGAACATATGGAACGGTGGGCAGTCAATCTGTAGTAGTTTGATATACAGTTTGTTCCCCAGAAATAAATAAAATGACAAGCCTTGGAAGACATCTTTACTGAGAATACCTCTACAAAAAAACGTCAATAAATAATGAGCTACCTAATGAAGAGATCTTCTATTTACAGGATAAACCGCAAACATGGGAAATGTATTTTGATAGTGCTTCTAGGAGTCAGATAGGGAAAATAATGGAAGACCCTAAACTCAACAATGTTGGGTTAGGAGTTGCGCTCAACTGCCCAGACAAGGAATTATTTCCATATTTATTCCTATTATCAGAACGCGGTACTAATAATGAGGAAAAATATCAATATCTCATTGCAGGCTTGGAATTTGAACTCCAAGTACTAATGAATCACTTGAATGTGAAAGGTGATTCAGAATTAGTAATAAAACCAACCAATGAGGATTAATCCATCAAAAAATAAGAGTTAATCCCCCAATGTGATTATGTCTGAGGGTTAATGGAAGAATTCCCCTGATAACCAACATTTTCTTATATTCCTTGGTCACAAAATGCCCAAGTTGATGAATTGGATAATGTAGCTATATCCTTGGAAAATCCAAATCAGGATAAAACAATCATTAACATTTCCCATCATTGTTTGGTTTCACCTTTTATTCAAATAATAACAGAGGAAATTAATAAAATCATCCCCATTTATGAACCATATTGTCATACCATGGGATAGATCACACATATCATGTAATATCTCCAAAATGGAATACTTCCACCAGATAGAGCTGGGAAAGAACAAGTCTGACGAAAAGTGGTCAATTTCACTATTTATGATACCCCAGTTCACCAGAAGATCCTTTAAAAATGTGGCTTCAAAGAAATCATCCTCATATGAATTGATAGAGAAGAGATAGTGATTTTCAAGAAATAAGTGCATGTAGGAGCCTCTGGTGCCCATCTGTCGGGACATAGACTTTTTGATCAAATAAGAAGTCACAGATACGTCTGGCCTTCAATGATGCAGGATTTCACATATTTCACTAAAAAGTGTCATCCCTTCCAAATTCATTCCAACTTCATTAATCAACCACCGGAGTTTCTATATACAGAAAAATAGTCTTGGACATTTTCTACATGGGAAATGGATGTAGTAGGACCCTATCCTCCAGCTATGGATAAGTAGTTCAAGTACATCCTTACTACTATCGATTTCTTCTCCACATAGGTTATGAAAATACCCCTCAAAGAAGTCGGAGCCAAAATCATTGTTATATTTTGTCAAAGATAATATCATTACTATATTTGGTGTCCCTCATACCATATTTATGGACAATGTTACCAATTTATATTCTATTGAGGTTGAAAATCTTTATTAGGAACACAATATCAAGTCCAATCATTCATCCCACTATCATGCGATGGAAATGAACAGAAATAGAATTTAAAAAAAACCCTATCAAACATACTTCAAAAGATGATGGATAAAGATAAAAAATCTTGGATTTATAATATATTTCATGCCTTATGGAATTACCTAACAACTACCCATACAACTGAAGGTTCCGGGTGCAATGGAAGCGCGTGGATGGATGTTACCACTTGGCTTTTTGTCATTGGAAATGATCAATCCGGGATCAATACGATGATAAAAGCCAGTCTCCATGGATCGAATCACAAAAAAATACAAAGAAGACGGTTTGTCCCGGAACCAAAAACAAGGATCGTTACAGGTTGATTATAATTAATTTAATTAATTATAAAGAAATACCTTTTGGGTGTTCTTTCTTCGTTGATGTTCTTGATCACATTGTCGATGTGATCCGTCGTTGCATCACAGAAGCCAAGTGTAGACTTCCTCTAGCGGTGATCCACACATGTACCTCATATCTCTGGACATCGCCAAAGGATTCTCCAAGTGATAGCATGGAGAAGCCTTTGCTTGAGTTGTCCTCCTTAGATCGTCTTGATCCGATGGAAGAGGATCTCTCTCGGTCTTGAGAGAGTTCTTGGAGAAATAGGTTATTTCGGCCTTGAAATAATTCCCCAGAGATGTTGTGGACAGCGATTCTATTATGTAGTAAAAGAATTGGGGTTGTGAGGATATTTATAATCGAGTTTGAGGTTGTAGAGTTATAACAATAAATAAACGCGTTACACGTTTCATTTATTTCATTAACTCTTATTGAAAACCCCATGTCGAATAATTAATTCCTTGACATGCGCTCACGCTGATTATAATAAATATCATTTAATAAAATGATATTATATCCTCAAAATCCCGACTAGAAAAACTACACGGCGTGTACTTGTTTTTCATTTAAAACTACACGGCATGTACATTAAATGTACACTTCATGTATATCTTGTTTTCATTTATTCATTTCCTTTCCAAAATAAAACTACACGGTGTGTACATTTAATAATACACGGTGTGTACTTGTTTTATTTTATTTTTCCTCCATCATTTAAAAAAACTTAGACTTCCTTGAATAATTATTAAACCAAGTATGGGAATAATATTTATTCAATTTGAGATACTTGGATACACTTAGTGTGTGACCCTCAAGGCCTCTTTCTCGTTGGCATTAGGCGGGCTTGCCTAAAGTCCAAGATTACATTCTAGAAATGGGTCAAGGCAACCAAGAGAAAGAAGTTGACACCGAATTGACGTATCACCTCATACGAATGCTTACTGTGTAATTTAATCCCTTTGTCTCAATATCTCATCAAGAAGGTTTCATGGAAGTGTCATAAACCTATATGATTGATTCGTCGTTCTTTGACTACCTGAAATAAACTCGTTATTTACACCATGGCCATGTAATTTAATGCGAAAGTTCTATTTCAATCAAAGGGCCGAGATATCAACTTCCATAAATAGAAGGGACATATCCTTCATCGACTTATCCATTAAAAACATGTCACTCGTGACGCACCCAACGTACCCTACTTTCCGCCAACTGTCTGCGTGATGGTTTTCGTCAGTAAATCTAAGTGCGTGAGTCATGACATGAGTTAATGATAATCTTCCAGTCTAAGGACCATTATACATGCTCGCAGATAGCAATATCCGATGACACCAAGACATGAGGAATTACTACTGGCAGGTCTGTTCTCATAATCTCCCATCTTGGAGATTACCAAGTGCAAACTCCATGAGAGAGAGTCTCGTCTTCTTATGAGTACTCTCACATGATGGTCTGTATACTATGTGTCCTATCATAGTATGTCATCCAACCGCAGAACTTTATTTAAGAATATTGTTATAGCATTTCAAGGTTCTCATCATATCAGGGATCTGCTATAACCTTGTTAATGCAACAAATATTCCAGGACATTATTATATTATAGTCATGCAGAACAATGAAAAATATATAATAAGTGAACATTCATGTAATCAAAGTACAAAACAATTGGTTCTGAGGACACAAACCCTTACAACAACCACATGAGAAACTCTGTACTCATTGGTATATGGGAAAAAATCATTCCTTCTCATTGAAGTTTAGTTGAATTCAGTCTAAGTTTCCATCTATGATCAACAATCCTCAGATGAAATGTCTCTGAAGATACTACATAAGTTGTAATGGTTGGATGAAAATAGATTGCATACCTAGCATCACTTATAAGTATATAAAAATCGGATAGCACGAGCTTTCAACAAGAATGATCGCCTCTGCTAATTTCTTCAAGGAGAACTGGCATTAGTCCTCATGAATCCAATGATACCAGGGAAGAAACCTCCAAAGCTTAATCCAAAGTGGGAGGGACCTTACTCCATACATAAGGTCCATTTTAATGGAGCATATTCTTTGATTTCAATGGATGGAGAACTCATTACAACTCCAACCAATTCAAGGTTCCTAAAGAAGTACTTTGAATAATCATAAAAGATCTTCCTAGTTATATTAAGATAAAATACATAACAACCAATGCCCTTGTTTCATGATTTAAAACTAAAAAAAATCCTTATATGTCCATGCTATATGACATTAAAATATGTATCATCTTCATCCTTATCACATGACTTTAGACTGAACGACATCATTTGTCCTCACTACAAGACATTTAACATTACGGTTAATGTCTCCTTAATTTGACATTAAGAAATCTCCCAAGATACCACAAATTGGAATTCCTTTCGGTCCTTTCAAAATGAGTATCTTCCATGTAGAATCATTACTTATATCATTTTTAAACTCTCTAGTGACACTTGAACCCCATTTCTCCCTTTTTTGAATCAGATCCTCATTGGAACCCCTTTTCAAGAACTACGTATAGCATGATTCTCATTCTAATGAGATATGTAGAGATGCCCATATCTCTAATCTTGGGCCTGGCCACGATAAAAAATATCCCTCATTCATTTCATGTATGAGTCATATCTTTACAGGGAATACCGATTTCAATAACTACGTATGGATTGATTCTTGTTCTAATGAGATGCATAGAGACACCAACAACCCTCAATTTCAGGCCCATCCACAACCATAAAGAAATTCATTTCCCCCTTTTCTTATATATGAGTTAAACCTATATAGAGAACTCCTCCAGAATACATGGTTTGATTCTCATACCATCTTGTGTCTTAAGATTAAACATTGTTCTATAATGTATTAAAAGATTAAATCTCTCACATAAAACTCAATTTGTATGGGAATAAATTATTTAAAGAATTATGAAAGGCCTGATTCTTTCCCCTAAAAAAATACATAGTGACACCTTGGTCTTATACCCTAGTCCACCCATAATGTTTCTTTCACATCAGGTGACTTACATCCTTGCTACAAGATGTTAAATAGTATAGTTCCTTAAAGAACTACATATGGATTGATTCCTTCTCTAACAAGATACATAGTGAAGCCTAGATCTCAAATCATGGGTCAATTCATGAAAAAAATAAATCCCATTATTCCCTATGTGCATGAGTCATATATACATAGGGAATATCTTTTCAAGAACTACGTTTGGCTTGATTCTTTCTCTGATAAGATACGTAGTGATACCTGGATCCAATATCCTCATCCAACAACCATTAAAAAAACCCCTTCCTTGCATCAAAACTTATTTGGTGTGAGGACAATTCCAAGAACTACATATGTCTTGATTCTCATTTTATTTGAGATATGTAGTGACACTCAAATATCCTATCTTGGGTCCAGTGAAAACTTCCTGAAGAAAAAACCTCTTTCTTTTACCTATGCAGAAATAATATTTGCATTGGGACTTCTTCCATGAATTGTAAGTTGATTCTCATTTCAATGAGATACATGGAGATTCCTTGACTTTCTACTTTAGGCCCAAACATCAGCTTGGAAATTATAGAAATCCTTGTTACCCACGTCAAAATGTGGCTGATATGGGGAACAAATTCAAGAACTACATGTGGCTTGATTCTTACTTCAATAAGATACGTAGTGATGCCCAGGTCCTATAATCTGGATCAACCACTATATAATTATCATACCCTTATCCTCCATTTGTTATACCTTTTTGTTGCAGAAGAGACCTTTTACCACTCCCTGTTTCTCACACCAAGCACAACTCACATGGGATTAGGAATTGGGTAAGGAGCTTCTCCGGATAAATAAGGAATCTCAATTCCTATTTGGGGTAATCAAGGGCCTTAGCTATAAGACCTTAAAAGACACAACAAATTTCTCCATCACATGATGATAAACTGAATGATATTCTAAAAAAACTATGTGAGATTAATTTCTTGTTTTATGATATATGTAGTCATTTCACGTCAGTTCACCTTCGTCCTTACTGCATGATGTTAAACTGTATAGAAGTGAAAGAACTATGTGTGTCTTGATTAACATTTTATTGAGATACATAGTGACATCAAGATCTCTTATCTTGGGTTCAGACACAATGTTAAAAATCCCCCACTCCTTGTGTATGGATCAGACCAACATGGGAAACCTAATCAAGAACCACATATGGATTGAGTATTCCAAGATACGTAGTGACACTTGGGTCCTATCCCATTGTCTAGATGCAATATTCTATTTCACGTTGTAATTACGTCACATCCTCACCACATGATGATAAACTGCATGGACATAAAATAACTACATGTATCTTGATTCTCATTTATATGAGATACGTAGTGGCATCCAAATTTTCAATCATGGGCCCAGCTGCAACATGATGTAGAAACACCTATTATCTCCCTTGTATGATTCAGATCTATATGAGGGGATTCAATTTCTATTCATGTCAAAGCCCATAATGTCCTTACTGCATGACCTTAAACTACCCAACACAATTTCTTTACTACATGAATTTAAACTGTAGACTACCCAAAGAACTGCATATGTCTTTATTCCCATCCTATTGAGATATGTAGTGAAATCTAGTAATTAGATATTAGTCCCAACCACGATATAAAAGAAAATTCCCCATCTTCCCCATACAATTTAACATCTATGAAAGAACCTTTATCATGGTTCCTCTCCTTAGAGATCCCACTAAGGAAACAAAAGTTATCCCCATTATACATATGTGTTAGATCTATATAAGGGACTCCAAACTCATAACCAATATTGATCCAAATATCTCTATTTTGCATTGTACATTCCCCCTTTTGTATTTAATACTCCTAATATTGAATAATTTAAGATCTTTATAATATTTATTTGGTTTCTTGTGGTATAATATCTGATACCTGAGAGCTCTTTTTCCTGACTATGAACACCTTCCCTTAGGCGGCCTTACATAAAATTTTTCTACATAATGAGACTATTTTTCTATGTAGCATATGCCCCATTTGGACCTGAATAATATATCCCCCACAACGCGTTTTTCAAATAGATGTAACTTCATTATTGGGAGAATCCTCTTCTGTCCCCTTTAAGCTTTAATGATGGTATGCAAGAACCCGTATCTAAAGCAGTCATCCTTTGCATATTTGTCCCATATCCTTTCTCCTGACTTAAAAGTCTTAAAGACCCATGTTCTCTCTCCTTGTGTTCAAAGAATATTGAAATAACATTGGATCCTTTTACCACATATCATCCATTGTTTCCATAATATTATAGTCTTAATATTATGACCTAAAACTATAGACACCATATTTCCTATGTTTAGGTCAGACCTTTGTAAAGAGCCTATTCCTCCAATTCTTTAGAAATCATGATTGGAGATATCCTATCTATATTTTGATTGTCCATAAAAAAAACTCTTTTCTTGGGAAAATAAAAATCTCCCTAAACAATTTCCAGATTTTAGAAATATAATTTCATAATTCTTAAGATCTCCTTTACCTGACTACGCAGTACATTCCCCTAGGTGGACTTGCATATAATTCACCTACATAACAAGCCTTTCAGTCAAAGTATGCTAATGTTTGACTATGTAGAAGATGCCCCAGTTGGACCTGCATAATAAATCCCCCATAACTGGTTCGTGAAATTGAGGTAACATCATTCTTAGAAGAGACCTCCTCTAATTCCTTTATCCCTTCCTCCATTTCATACTCCAGATCCAAAAATTCACAAATCATAGCTTATAACTCCCCCTTTCTATTCTTGAATAAGGTAGCATGTTTCCAAACAAATTACCAAGAAATTAGAGATTCATAAATATTTGGTAAGATCTAAAGACCTTAATTAAAGCCCCATAATATCCTTTCTTCATGACTTTAAACTGCACAACATACTATTTAAAAGAAAATCCCTTAATGTCCCAAGTGTATGACTTTTAACTGCATAGTATAATTTGTTTTCTATATGAATTTAAACTACAAAACCCCTATAATTTCTTTCCTGAATGACTTTAAACTTCACAATACAATATCATAATTCCCCATTTTTTATTTTTTAACCATTCTTAACAAATAAAATTTGTGTAGGAGTGGTTTCCCCATTTATAACCTGTGTTGGTATAGATGAACCCTTTATTCTCAGACCTCTTCCCTTGGATAATACACCCATTATGGTTTTGAGACACCCAAATATTAATTTCCTTTGTCTATCAATAATAGAATGTCTTAATTATTAAGAGCTCCTTTACCTGACCATGCAGTACGTGCCCCCAGTGGCCTTGCATAAAATTTTCCTACATAACGAGCCTTTCGGTATAAGGATTCCACTGTTCGGATATGTATCATATGCCCTAGATATCCCTTCATAATACATCCCCAATAACTTATTTGTTAAGAAGTGGTAAATTCAATCTTGGAAGGGACCTCCTCTATTCTAATACTTCAAATTTTATATTTTGTGACCATAAAATCCATGAATCAAGATTCCCTTTGGAAGTATATATATATATATATATATAAGTAAATTCCTAGATATAAAGTTTTGTTTGGGATCTAATTTTAAAATCTATGGTCTAATCTATTCAACCAAAAACACTATCCCTATTAGTCCAATATACTTGAATTTAACCCATCAAGAAAAAGATGCATGGTACTCACTTGATTGAAAACCCACAAAAGGAACTCTAGAAAAAAGCTGAGTATCGGCTTGCTGGACCTATACCCTATATGGTATGGATAATATTGAGTAATTAAAAGACAAAATTCACAAAACTAGTTAGGCTGAAAACTCGAAAAGTACAATCTAAGAAAAATCCAAATCTTACCCACTAAGTCAACTTAATATTGAGCTTAGGAAAACAATAAGGGTAATGAAAAAAGATATAAAGTTTGTAGGGATGTCTATATGACCCTAGTAAAAATAAAAATATGCTAAATAGGCCCATTGGATTAGGTAAAGAAATATGTATACCCCATCCCTATCATTGTAATTATGATTATCCAATATGAATATGTCATGTCATGGAAATCATCTTCAACATTACAACATAAAAAAATACAGGGATGAAGATTTAAATGATTATGAAACAACATTATTTTCATTTATAAGAAATAAAATTCCCAAAGAAAAAACCACAAAATGTAGTTTATCAGTCATAAATCACAAAATTCTATCAATATAACTTTTCATTTGTTTGATAACATCTTGATATCCATTAGTCGCTTGTTGAAGTTCAGTTAGTCGATAGTTCTCATTCTCCTCGTCCTGAGAAAGTGCTGCCTTGAAATTCATAACCCTTGTTATGGGATTCTTCTATCGAACCATGAATCCATTCAAGATCCTCTGTAATAGTATCCAGCTCTTGTTGAAGGGGTGATATTTGAACAATTTTCTCTTTAACTTTCCGCCTGAGTCCTGCTAGCTTTAAAGTATGATTGGCCTCATCATGGGATAATACTGATTGGAATTCATCAATTTTGGAAAATAATCAATCTTTTATAATATCTTGTTGATGTTTATGCACTTTCTCCATTTTTTCTGATTGTCTCTTTCACTGCAGTATGGATTTCATGGTATTCAAAACCACCAAATGACAATGTATTGAACAAAGATAAAAGACATGGAATTCATGGAGACTATTCCTCAAGAGGAACCTCAGATATTATCTTCTATATGTTCAACCATACCTTATAACATTCAAGGTGAAGAGACTTCTATATCTCCAGATCTGATTTAGAATCACTCTCATAAGGGGGAATGTATTCTAGGATTAATGCACTTAAAGAAGTTCTATGTTCTACTCTTTCCCTAAAAGTGGGTGATTTACTTCCTGATGTTGGTTGAGACGATGCAAAAAATTCACCTATTGACCTAGATGTTGAAGCTGATAATCCTACATGATGAATTAAAATCATGATTAATTTCTAAGGAATGGTGAGGTAGGGATCAATCACAATGTTGATAACCCTTACCTAACAATAGGTCGGTGGATTGAGAAGATTATTCCCCAAAATTTATTGCCTTTGTAGTTTTGGTTGACACTTATTGGTGTGACATAACTTCTTGAACTTTCTCAAAGTTCTCCAGATAAACCTTAGGAAGATTTTCCATTTCAAGGTTCACCTGATCCAACACCTTCACAATAATGGGATTGATAGTGATGTAGATGCTTCCTCCATGCATCATCACTGTAGAAGTTTATGTAGATGGACCTACACATTTCCACCAATCATGGTTAGAAAATTAGGCCTGAGAATATTTATGGGGAAGACAATAAAAACTCACATCTATTTGGTTCTATATAAGGAACGTCAAAATATTCTAAAGTATTTGTCATATTAACACATTCTAATACTACTTCAAAATACATGACCTAATTCATTATAACATCCAATGAATTCCCAAACCCCATGTTAGTTTCACCCATGGGAGCACTTAGAGAGGTTGTTTCATGACCCTACTCTGACAACTTTTGACCCCGAACAACTTACTCAGTGACAAATTTGGGGTCAACATCATTCGTTGCAATATTTTTTGGTGTATGTGATGAACGTGAAGTATTGCAGAATGGAAGTCAGTTTATGTTACACATAGTTTCTCATGAAGAACGTCTGACTTACTAGAGGTCACCTCTCTCCTAGTATCATGAACAAGAGCAGTGCCAAGAACATATGTTGTTTCCCCTAGCCTAGAAACCCCTTCAGTCAAAGGAGCAACTTTATTGGAATAAAATTTCACTTGAATAGAAGAACCCTCCGTGGTTCCCAGAGGCTCATCAGCAATTTCCCTAAGGGAATAAATATAATAAGTTCCTACAATTTCAAGAAGTTTAAACACATTCTATGGATAAGGATGAAATTAATTATGTTAGTAATGCTTACCACTACTGAGAAAAAGTTTAACCATCATTTTCTTTCTTCATTTTATCTTATTATTTGTTTTCTTTTTGGATGGAATTACATCATCATCCCCAAAAACAAGTATTGGAGACTGTAATACTCTTACTATCACATCCTCCATGGTCTTCCGGCCTGGAGATATCTATCCCGATTTACAGGGTGATCTAATAGCTCCAAGTGTAGTACCACTAGGGCTATACTATGGCGATGGAATTTCAGTAAACTTTCCTTTAGTAAACTAAAATTTAAGATGGTATTTCCTTTGATCAATAATTATTTGACTAAATTTAAATATAAAAGAAAAAAATAATTTGAGAAAAAGAGAAATTTCATCTTCAATATCGACAAAATCGCTCTATTCATCATCAAATAAGGGGTTAATACCTTCAGTGGCTCCATTATATATAATCTCTTTCACTCATTTTGTGGTGCTAATTGAATCATCAGTTTCTTATACGATCATTTCCAACTCTTAGATATAAATCCTTACTTTATTAGGATTACTATCAAATTGGATATCAAATGAGGCCCATAGATCTCCTATTCCTAGAATACAAAACCCTTAACATAAATTTATCCATGTGGTTTCAATATCACAATGCAAGATTTTCCATGTTTGAACCACCTTTGGTTATACATATTCAGAGTACATTTAAATAGGTTATGATGATGATCCATTAGTCCTAGATCTGATAGACTTCCTAATTATTGCTGTCAAAGATATTATATGAGAAAATGGGACCTGCTAATCTTCTCAACAATTATGACTAAAACATCTCAGTGTATCATCCATTGGTGATGATTGTTTGACCCCATTTACTCTAGAAGGTGGATTGTATATTGCATGAGGTCGCTTTGGTGAACTTGGAGCCTCATCACCCTTACCCTCTGACTCCGATGAATCAAACTCTGATGATGAGGAATCACCTTTTAAATGATATGGTTCCTTCCTACCACCTTTATTTACTCCAACCAGAGGGACAACATTGATTATCACCCCTTTAGGGTATAATGAAACCCAACTCTCAGCATGCCAGATAGTCAATATTCTCATTGCATCAGTGGTAGGTAAATTAAATACTACCCCCGTCTTCTCTATAGTCATCACCAACCATAGTTGTCGAGATTACATCAGATGTTGCTCTAATCTAATATGCACTGGAGGAGATACATTAATCTGTTTCAAGAATTTAAATTGACGTGTGAACATGTAAGGACCATAGGCCTCACATGTGATTTATCCATCAATACTGGTGGCCAATACACCATCTCTATAAGATAACATATATTCCCTTAGCTCTAATATGTTCATCATGTCCTCAAAAAATATCCCAGAAGGCGGATTACCATAAGGTAAGAGATAAAACTCCTCAAACATTCTCAACATACCCTCAATTTCATAAGCATTATGGGAAAAGGGTGAACAACCAAAGAAATACTAAATAGATGATCAGAAAAAACTTTTGAGGACCTGGATCCCACTTTACACAGCATAGGTTCTGAAATGACTGGAGATCCATCCCCATAAAACATGGAATGGTCCTTATATTATGAAAGGACACTTACCTCCATGGATATGCAAAAATATCCTAAGGATATTCTCCAGAATAGGGGTATCCAACCCCACCATCCTCTTCTCTTCTAGGTTGGCCTCTATAAAAAATGTTCTCATCCATACACCACCCTTGGAATCTCATACAAGCAATAAATATAGTCTGATCCACATGGACAGGAAACCCACAAGATGCGTCTTTGTAGGAATTTTTGAGTTTACTTCATCAAACCACTTTTTAAACTCTTCCTTCTCTAATTTTGGTCAGAACGTTTCGGGCACACCTCTCTTTTCTACCTTTGTAAAACTTGTTAGATGCATGTAGGTGAGACCCTTCTCCTTATTCTTCATCTGGAATATTTCCATCCACTCCTCTGGGTGAATATCCATTATTGTGTATAATTTTGTTGTTTTTGGGTTCTTGATTTTGCAAAATATCTTCAATAACTCACGAACAAAGTCTGGTCTCTTTTCTAAGCCATTAAATGTTTTATTTGGAGGAATAAATTCATCATACATGTCTCCAAGAATCGGAGCTCTGGAGATATTATAGATAACCCACAAATTGATGCCTACTTCTCCATGTGTCAAATAGAAGGAATTAATCTCTAGAATCTATCAACTCAATAACTCTAGCACAAAATAATCATTCCTATAAACATAGGTTTGCCCGAACGATACATCCTCATAAATTAAGACACCCTTAAATTAATCCATGAACTCCTCACATGTATTTCTCACCCAATATGCCCACATCCATGTGGGTTTAACACCCACTCATGGGAAAAAGTCCCAACTTTTCTTCCAGCCCTTCGATTGATCTATCTCAGTGTCTTGGAAAATGGATGAATAGTAGTGCGACTGTAGCTCAGATGTATGTGCAATCAAATCCAGAGAACATGGATTGTGATGTAAGAAATAGGCCTTTGGTGTCGTCTCAACATTGATATATGTGCTCGTGACTAAAACATTGGTTGATGAGAAATTGGTTTGGTCTTGAAACTATGAAACTAGACCATAATTTTTTGAATCCGGTATATTGAAATCCTACAGATGACCATAACTACAAAGTATTGGATAAGCAATCCTTGGAAAATCTTGGTGATATTTCTTCTAATAGTTTTTTAATTAGGGAGAGTAGTGTCCCAAAATTCAATGTAATCATGCCCAAAGATCTCTATCATATTTTTAATTAACTTTCAAGATAATTTGTTAGCAGTTCAAATTCTCTTTGAAGAGATTTTTTAGGATTCATTTGGACCTACAAAAGAGATTAAAATTAATTTCAAAGTGAGTTCATTTTGGAATTTTTTCAAAAACAATAATAATAATTGACAAAGGAATTAAGGTGCGCAAGTGCCCCCATGGTGTGTAAGTTCCACTATGACGTGCAAGGGTGTCACTCCACATTCGACACGCAACTCAAAAATGTATAGAGGAAGCGTGATATTGGTTTTTTAGTAGGGGTGTCTAATAGAAAGAAATTTCATGATGAGAGATTTATTTTCTGAATTCATTGTTAGTTTCAATGAAGTGAAGCTACTATATATTGACACTGAAGCCTTCCTGCGCACCATTAATTTGTGTTCCATTACCTTGGGCACCCCTACCTTGTGTTCCAGATCAAGAGTGTCTCATTGAACCTTTTTCATCACTTTAACTTATCATAATACCATATTTTCATTCAGATTCAATCTTTAGGGGGGGGGATTTTTTTAACACTTATTTTGATTTCATGGATAAAAAAGTGGAAAAGGTAAACACTTTAGAATCAAGAGGAGAAAATAAATAGAGGATTCCAAAATTTGAAAAGGATCAAAATTGGGTTCACCCTAGTTAAGAAAATTCACCGTCGGCACGCAACCACTAGCGCACCACCATGCTGGCATGCAACCCACTTGCGCGCCAAATCACTCTTCGGTCAAGGTCATATTATTTCCTATAAATAGACCCATTAGGTATTTATTTGGATAGACGAATTTCCCTGAAACCCAATTTCTACTCGGGTCACCCTAGTGATTTTACCAAGTCTTCCAAAACATCTCATGCAATTATTTAACACCTATGGTGAGGGGATCAAAGGAGGATCATAGGACTTAAGTCCATTCAGTGTTTGAAATCCATAACACTAGCACCCAACCTCCCAAATTCAATAACACTTTTATGCCCTCCATTCCTTATACAAAAACATGAGCCCCCACTACTTGAAATACCTATGAATACTCTTGAAGTATTGAACTAAGTTTTTTCAAAGTTTTATCATTCAGGTTGTTCAACACTTAAGGTGACATCAGGTCGTACAAGCTGACTTGTGAGCCCAATACCTACGCACCATCCACATACTTGGGTGCCCCACTTTGGTTCACCACACATCTTCATCCTCTTAGAGACTTTCATAAAGTGCTCTTAAAATCCATTCATGGAAAGGATCCTTTTTTATTGGATTTTTTTTATGAAGTGGATCATGTTGAAACATCCACCAAAACCTCATAACTTACCAAACCTTCGTGAAAGGCACATCAACATGTCTCCCATTTGGGTTTGTGTTTCTATAGTTAGAGATTTCCAACATTTGATTTATAATGGAGTCAATATCCTTGGGGTGTATGTAGGTCTATATATCTACAATCACAAGGATCCTTCTACCATGAATAGTGTTAGGAAGTTATTATATTGGAGGATTAGGGTTCAAGACATTCCCTTCCCTACTCATCTCTAATACCCAGAGCCTTAAGTCCCTGGTAGGGAAGGTACGGTTCACACATTTTTTTCTTTTTGAAAAATGAAAAGTCTCCCTCATTTACTGGGATATATTTTAGGTCAAAAATCAAAGCATAAGACCATATCCTTTCAGGTCGAACACAATGACCTTCACTTTCATTTTACATTGAAAGGTTCATTACTTCACACCCTCATCGACTATCACCTCATCCTATTCTATTGTAGGCTCATCCTATTCCATCTGTGGAGGAAGTAGAGCGTGTGGATTTGTTGAATCTTTAACATCCTATTTTTTCTCTCACTGAGCATGAATAACGTGGTCTTAGAGATTTGTTATGATCACAACAATTGAAAAATTAACATGAAAGAATGAACTATGAGAAATTTTATTCCCATCATACATGGGATACGTATGAAGCGTTACTAAGGCTCTAGATAGACACCATCTCATTCATAAAATGAAAAAACAATCTTAATTCCCTTAATCCAGGCATCCTTCTTAGGTGTAATCCTCGAATTAAACCCCTAAATCTCCATGATTAAAAACATCCTCATGGACCCTATTTTGGGCATCCTCCTTAGGAGTAAGCCCCAAATAAAGCTCCCATATTATAATGAGTTAATACGTTACTCATGATACCTTTAAATGACATTATTCTCAGGAATAATCCCTAAATCACTTCTCTCTAAGGACCACACCATCCTTCAAGACATTACCGAACTACGTGGGTTTTGATTCCCATTCAAATGGGATACGTTGGAATCCTCACTGTGGTTCGAACCTAAAACCCCAAATCCGCCCTATTCTTTAGGGAACATTCCCAGGATGTTCAAATTCAACTTTAAAATTCATATCCCTTCCAGGTTCCTTGGACTTATTCGGTATAGGTACCACACCAAAACCTTGGATTGGTACATTCCACCTAAATGATCCTTACCACATGATGTTAAACGGTATAGTTTGGTACTTATCACATGAGCTTAAAAGGTATTATGTGTCCTATTAAGTGGAACCGAACTATTTGGGTTCTGATTCATTTCACAAGGATACATAGGTAGCCCATATATGGGTTCAATCCCAACATCAAAACAATTCTCATATCCCAAGTTTATGTTAAAATCCAGAGTAACCTTCCATATCCCTGGATGAAAATAAATTCTAGAGTAACTCTTGTATACCTAGATAAAAATAAATTATAGAGGTCCCTACTCTGTGGATTTAAAACCAGAATCATTGTAATAACAACCAAATAATATCTAAGTAGTATACTATATGATACCATTGATGGAGAACCTAGGATATATACATATATCTCCATTGATGAAGAACCTAAGATTCATACAGATGATTCTCAAATTCAATTTCATTCTAATCATTAATTTCCAAATTACAAGGGAAACTCATGTCATGTTTGGACAATTAATAAGGATTTGTGAACATATCTTAAATCTATAAGAGAGTCTTGGAGTAGGAACCAATTACCCAAAAAAGGGTGAGATGAGGCCAACCTAACATCCTCTAGACTAATGAGAGTTATTAAGAATCATAGTTCAGAATAAATAACGAAAAACTAGCTTTGGAAAGTTGGTCCCTTTGGATAAAGAACCATTGGGTGTTTCCAGTTCCATAAATAAATCCATTGGAAACTATTAGGAAATAGTGATTTCGTTTCATAATGAAGTCACACATTTCTGGTGGAAGTATATCCTTTAGCTACTCTATGATAACATTATCTCAATTATTTTTATTATGATATCATTAATAAATTTTTATTTTAATGACATATTTAATTAATTAATCAGTAAAGTCCACTTCTAGTGTTTTGATGATGTTCAGTTCATAATTTCAAAATGACTTTGGTATGTTGACCATTTATAAAAGGATATTTGTAAAATAATTTCCTGAATAATAATCAATAAATAATTATTATATTTATAAATTAATTATACTTTTAAAACTAAACATGAAATATGGTTATGAGGAATGAATTATGTTATAATCACAGAGATGGTAATCCATACATATGCATGAGTAACATTTTTTATTTTTCATGATGGAAAGATGGTAATTATCATTTTATAATTTATTAATAATTATTATATCATAAATATAATATTATATCTTTATATAAACTTATATATTTGATCCATGTGATTTAGTGATGAGAAATTAATAATCGCTTTGTAGAGGTGGTAATCCACACGTACGCATGTACGACGTTATCATTTTTAAATGGATGGATAGGTATAAAAATAGATAATATATAATCCATAAATAATTATAATTATGTCATGAATATCATATATATAAATATATATTCGGTATATATTATATGCGGTAATGAAAAATATATTACATCGCTTTGCGAGGTGGTGGTCTATCGTACATAAGAACATTGGTTTCACTTCCAATTCCATACAAAAAGGAGTTAGATATAGGTGATTCCATTAAAATAATATAATATAAATACATAGAAGATAATGTTGTAATTATTTAATAATTTATTATGAATATTTGAAGGAGATATAATAAGAAATAAAATAAAAACACTCAGTTAAGAACTACACCTCTTCTTCGGACACCCTCTTTAGGTTTATACCAAACCCTTCCTAGGTTATTTTTACGATAAAACCAGGTCCTATAGGGAATGATTAGTGATTTTAGGAAGTTATTTGGGTTGTTATTGGATAATATAAAAGGATATTAAACTTTTTATAGGAGAGTATAGTGGGTGTCCTTTTATAAGCAAGGAATAAGACACTTCCAAATTTTAAAAATTGTAAAATATATTAATGTTATAGTCAAGTTAAATGGATTAAAATGGAACATTTCAAATTAATATATTATATAGGGTCTATATATATCCAAAAAAATAGGTTTTTAAATTTTTTTTTGATCATTTTAACCCTTACCTCTTTAGTTTAACCATTGGTAAACCAGTTTTAACCTTAATCAGGTAACCTATTTTTACTATTTTTACTATTCATCATAACCAGAAAAAAAGTTGAAATTATTACATAATATTAAATATTATAATTCCAAATATGTAATCGATTGTATCAAATTCAATTTAATTAATCAATGAAAACTGTTTTTCCAAAAATTTTCTTTTTAAGTACAAAAATGAGATTATACCAAATTCAAGTTCAATTTTGATTGTAATAAATTTATTGAATTATGTTTAATTAGAAGGAAGAAATTAAATTTTAAAACTAATCCAAAAGATAATTTTCCACTTTAAATAAAAAAATAAATTATAGTTTTCAATAAAAATTAATATCTTTTACTATTTATTGAAGAATCAAGCCTTTCAGAAATATATAAAAAATTAAATGTAAGATAAATTTTAAATGATGATTTAAAAAATTAAGTTAATTTTTAAAGTTAAAATTCTATAATTTTGAAATAAATATTTAAAATTAAACAATATAATGCATGAAAACCCAATTTTGTTAAAAATAAATCTTTTCTTATTTTCACTAAATATTTATAAATTTTTTTATAATGAATATATCTATATAAAATGTAATTGATGAATTTTAATAAGGTATTAAATTTATTTACAATTAAAATTACCTAGGCTTTTACATTATTCTCCCCTTTTGGAAATTTTATCCTTAGAATTTATCTTTAACTTGATAATAATGATTTTGACATTTGAAAAGAACGTTATGGAAAATAAATATTTGAAAATTATTTATAAAATGTTCTTTTGAAAATAAGGAATGGGAAACATAAAGCTCATCTTTAATAACACATAACTAGGTTTCTATATTGGATAAAGTTAGTGGCATGTAAAAATATAGACATAAAGGAAGAATGTAATATCTAAATAATCATGGATATTGATAGAGAATAATGATCATAAGAAAGTGAATGATCATGATAAAGTTAATGATGGTAAAACCATAAATTAATGATGTGTGAAAAATACCATCAATACTTCATAAAATAATGTAATAGGAAATTTTTTTTATTTCAAGATACTTTTCTAAGATTTGAGAAATTCCTTTACCATCTAAATTAGGAATATGAGGAAGTATATTTAAATAACATGTATAATTTCACACTTTAATAAATTTCCACAAAAATAAAATATTTGTGTCGAAATGATGAGTATTAAATATGAATATTTCAATCCTGGAGCACTAAAATCAAATTATAATGTAATAAAAATCAACAAAATGATAAAACATTATTCCTCTTATCATTAGATATTAACCGTAACTGAAATTGTTAGCACATGGTATGATAACATAACAAATTCATAAACCTCCATATGATTAAATAATACATTTAACTTTAAAATCTCCATAATAACACCAAATGTTCATCATAAGTCATTCTATAAATAAATGACCCCAGTTCAAAAATAACATCAATAACCTCAATTTTAATGAATGTTTTAACCTCAAAAATTTTCTCATACCTTTCATATTACACCCCCAAAAAATTAATAGTATTAATAAAAAATAATCCTCCATGTTAATCCAAAGGGATATATATACCACAAACTAGTAAAACGTCTCCCATGATATCAATAATCACTTTAAAATCCCATCACATTAAACCTAAAAATGCTTGTCAATACCTCTGAACTTATGATCAACCTTAAACTTATAAAAGGATGATAATATCAATAAATATTAAGTAAAATTAACATGAAAAAAACATCATCTCCAAATATATCTAACCCCTCCTCTAATACCAAGTATAACTACCCAAAATCCTCACTCTTAGATATGGTGATAAAACATAATATTTACATTTTAGGCTTTGATATCGTAAACAAATTCTAACCCTTCAAAAATTATAACATCAAAAGAAAATTTCGGATAACTTATTATCCCAAGAAGATTTTAGGTTTAGAGTTATATAGAATTAGGAAAAACATTCACATAACAAATTTGATAAATAAATGATTTTTTCATAAAAACATATATAATCTCCAACTATGTTCTTCACATCTAGTAACATTATTGGGAATACCATAAGTAAAACCCTTCACAAAAACCTAGGTAAAAGGTAACATAAGAATTCTGAGATCAAACACTCGGTAAGTATAAAAATATGAATTAACAATAGAATTTCATCATTGAGTATAAGATGAGTATAATGGTATAATGACATAATCAGAGTGTATGAACATTACATAAGATAATTCATACCCATACCAACCTGGATCATAAAATATGAGACATGGAATAAAAATATAACATATTAAAAGAGTTAAAAAATAAACAATCATCAGCGATGGGAAAAAATTTAAATGAAAATAATGAATTAAAGCTTACTACTATCATTACAAAAACATGTAGGTAACTTGGAACATCATTTTCATATCACTCTAACGATAACTCTTTGGAATGAAATAAAATACCGAGTAAATTCCAATAATCTATTAGGATAATCACAGAACTGGTTAACTCCACCCCTTTACCCAATGCACTAGTGACCAATATTTCCCTCACCCATCATCAAGAGATTTATTGGACTCACCCGTCATTATAAAAAACTTCCAAGAACCATAACATAATCATAACACATGAAATATTTTATTTTTTAACAGAACGACAACAATTGTTCTTTAAACTCTTGATTTACCTATAAAAAATGGGTTTTCTGACAGTCTCTTTGAAACAATCGTTATCCATATAGAGAATTAATAAAGATGATATCACGAAGTCATATCCATAATAGAGCAAAAGTAAAACCAACATTTTTTTATTGAGTAATATACATATAATAAATTTTTTAATAAAATTATAATTGAGGAATATATTCTTTCTAATTTGAAAATAACTTTTAAAAACTAAAAAATCATAAAATATGGTGAAAATTAATTTTTATGAAAATTTACTTGGAATCTAAGGATTCCTAAATGAAAAATTTGGTAATTATGGTGGGAAAATATTTATATCCATTAAACATTGTAGATAAAAAAAATTCTAAACATTTTTAAAGAGGGATAAAAATGTACCATGTGGAAACTGTTAAGAAATATCATTTTAATCATTTTAAAATATGGGAAAGTACCATGTAAAACAAAATTTTAAAACAATTCATGTTTATGAAAGAATATTCCAGAAAATTATTTTAGAAATCATGGATATGAAAGAGAAATAATCCCAATCTAAAATAAGATACAAGATCAGTATCACTTATAAAAAATATTATTGGTGTTACATTATTAAATATGGGAAGAAATAAAAAATAAACATTTAAATCACAATAAAAACCTGAGGATAATAAAATATTTATGGTTCAATAAAATAAGTCTATATGATCCCTCCTGAGGGAACTTAAAACATATAAAATTATGAGGTAATATGAGATTATATCATAAAAATATGTACCATTTTGGTAGAATTTCAACATTAAGACCAAAAAAATAATGACAAAAAATGAATAATTAAATACCATGTATATAATATAATATATGATATAAAATTTAAAGGAATAATATTAATACCACATAAAATAATATCAGTGCATAACATTCCAAAGAGTAATATTTGAGATGAATAACCCTTACAAAGACCATATTATTGAATTCATAATTAATCAAATGAAATATTAGGTGTAAAAAAAATATATACACAAAATTCAAGTGTAAATAAGATATAATTCAAAAAAAAAATATTTTACACATAATATTTGAATAATATAATCAACTAATAAGTGATATAACATAATGAAAAGAAATTGTGTTAAGAAACACCTTACCAATTGGTATCATTGAAGTTAACTTTCCTTGTATAAATCAATTTGAGTTATAAAATAAAATACCTTGAATCATGAAGGAATCATGATATAACATGTAAATTTAGAAGTATATACAAAATATAAATTAAATTATATGTATATCATCAAAACACACCTCATTGAAGATAAATTGAGAAGAAATCCCTTTCCTTGAGTCCACGACTTCCATATATGTCCATCAAAACTTATATAGTTAACTTTTATCAATTATTTTATTTCTTAAAAACCTTTTAAAAGTTTAATAAATTATTACTAAACCATTTATTTCATTTATTTTAATGACATATTTAGTAATTGAATTAGTTTAGTCCACACTGGGTGTTTTGAGGTTGTTCGCTTCATAATTTCAAAAAAAAGGTATGTTAACTATGGTGAAAGGGATATTTGTTCCATAATATACAGAATATTAACAATTACATAATTATAATTTTATTCATTAATTATTCTTTTAAAATAAACCATGAAATATAGTTATGAAAAATGAATTATGTTAAAATCATAGAGATGGTAAATTGTATATACATATAACTTTCATTTATCATAAGGGAAATAAGGGGAATATTATTTTATCATTATTTAATGATGATTATCTAATAAATAATATATTACATCTTTAAATAAACATTTATATACCAACCATGCGATGCAATGATGAAAAATTAATCACATCATTTCGTGGAGGTGGTAATCCATATATATGCACAACCGACATTATCATTTTTGAAAGGATGAAAAGTTAAGAAAATAGATGATATATTATCTTTCTAGGGTTATAATTAAATTATGAATAATATATATATATATATATATATATACATATATATATTAAACCCAATAATTTTGACTCGCCGTGAGAGGTAGTTGTGGAAAATGAATTACATCAGTTCATGAGGCAGTAAACCTTCATAGAAATGAAATATTAGTTCATTTCCCCATTTTATAGATGAAAGAGATATAGGACATTAAATTAACATAATAAAATATCAATATATTTATGAAACTTATGTTATTATTTCATCATGGATGAATAATATTTTATGATGGTAAAAGAAGAAATAAAATGAGAATGCTTGGTTAAAAACTATACCTCTTCTCTGAACAACCTATTTAGGTTTATACCTAAAGACTTACTAGGTGAGTTTTATGATGAAACGAAATCATCCAGAAAATGGATATGGATTTTATAAATTTATTTTTATAGGTAATAGTTAATCAAAAGTTCTCTTAAATTGTGGAGATGATAGGATAAGGGGTGTTATTTTATAAGTGGGGGAGAGAAACGCATGAAATTTTTATAAATATTAATATATATTAATATCTTACTAGATCCAAATGGATAAAAAATTGACCATTTAAGAATATGAGATGTTATAGGGTATATATTTGAACATAAAATTAGATTTATCAATTCTTAGTTCATTTGAAGACTTATCTATTTATTTTAACTCCCAGTTAACTACTTCTAACATTCACCGTGGTAATACACTTTTACTATTTCTACTATTCATTATGATCAAAAATTAAATTTCCTTTATTTAAAAATATAAATTAATCATATTTAATATATAAAATCCATTTTATAAATTTATTTTATATAATTTTAGGAACTTAATTTAAAATTAAACCCACAAAGCATGATGAAAAACGATTTTTCATGAAAATGCCCTTTTATGTATAAAATGTTTTTATTCTAAATTCAAGTATAATGTTGATTACAATAAAAGTTATCAGATTATGATTAAAACAATGAACTAATAAAAATTTAAAACTAATCCAATGTTGAAATTGAACCTATAAATACTTGAAAGGAAAAGGTAGTTTTAGGTAAAATTCATTATTTTTTCACTATTCATTGAAAAATAATTTTTTTTTGGAAATTTCTACAAAATTCATACAATGATAATTTTTACATAAATATTTCATAAATTAAATTCATATTTTCAAATTAAAGTTATATAATTTAAGAAAAGATCTTTTAAATAAAACCAATTATTCATAATTTGGTTTCAAATATAGAATTTTCCTTTTGACTTAAAAATTACCAAATATTATTATAAATAATATAAATCTATAAAATCACATTGATGAATGTTAATAAGGTACGAAATTTATTTACTATTAAATTTACCAAGGTTTTTTCATTGTAGGTATAAAAAATTATCAGGAATATGTTCTAAATGTATTTAAGAAACTACCTCACTCATTTACATAAAAATTATATTTTTATAAAGTTTTTTGTTAAAAAAATATAAAATGAAATGATTCTCCAATAAAATCCTTGAAGGAGAACCATTATACAAACATGTGTTGTATACCAAATCCATGATTCATGAATTTCAAAATTCAAACAATTAATATTCTCTGTATAAAAACAATATATATCTGATGTGTACACATTTTAGGTTATAAATGGAATAAATATAAAAAATATATCATTATGAGAAGAAGATTCATACCTAGAAATACCAATAGTAAATCCATCATTATAGAGTTTATAAATACTTATTATGTTATGATTCAAATATTTATTAAGTTTCTGACACTTTCACCGAGGTTTTCCACCTAGCATGTTATTATTAATGGGTGCATGTTTTGTTGCCTCATATTCCCCCTTTCCAAAGGTGGGTGGAATTCATCACTTTCTTAGTGATTTATGATCCTTGATTGAAACAGGATGATGTGATGTATTTTCTTTCTTCCTTGTATTCCTCCTCATAATTCATCTCCTAGTCTGGGTCTCCCTCGTAGATTAAGACATGTTCATGAAACTCATTCCTGGTGCCATCTCTTTGTGGATGATAGTTAATTATTATTATTATGTTTGGACATTCCAAGGGTTCTTGACATAGTAGCAACCTTCAGTTAGTAAAGTAGTCACATTGGGCATCATTAGGCATGTCTGGATGCTGGAACATCGAAACACCCATATCTTCCTCATAGGGGGTTGTCTCATAGAGGCATCTCGGGTATGGAAATCGAGGCATCCCATGTCGATCACATGGTATATTATTCCAAAATCATGTCTTCTAATGTTTTCCTCAAGTATCTAATTTCTAACATGAGGTAGGATATGATTTTAGCATCTTAGGATGACAAAGAGAGGCTGATCAAGATACCCCGTGGAGGTGAATCAAAGAGGTACATCCCTAGGAGAGAGCACATAGAAGGTTTACTAGATGGATGAGTTATAATGCCCAATGAGAGCGAACCTAGGATGGTGTGCCCCATAAATTGATGGTGTCACACTATGAAGGGGAGCATCCCTAGGAGGGAGGCACCAAGGTTTACCATTGGTCAGGTCAGAACGCCCGATGAGAGAGGACCTAGGATGGTGTGTCCCATAAAGGGAAGATGTCACACCGTGAAGGGGTATGTACCTAGGAGGGAGGCACCAAGGTTTACCATTTTTCGGTATTTAATCTCAAGGAGGTGTCTTACATACCCTATTTAGAATATTGGGATAAGAACCCACATAGTTCAAGAGGGTATGGTGTGGGGCTTACACATTGGAATTACCCGTCATAAAAGGATTTCTCTTGTTTGGATGATGAGTGATGTGGGTCTTAATAATGGTTATATGAATGAGTTCTTCTAGGAGAAAAATGACATGGATGGGGAATATGTATTGTAATGACCCAAATGGATTACATGATCTCATTGGGATGTGGAGACCTGGGTAAGAATCAGGATGATCATGGATGAAGTGTTGGGGTGGAATTGATGGAATGAGTGAACATGAGGATGTTGGGATTGAACCCTGAAGTGGTTTCCTATTTATCTCAGGTGACCAGGAATCACATTACATGTAGTTCTAAATGGGGGAATTGGGGATTAAAAATAGAAGTTTCATGATGGGGCTGGAAGAGATAAGGACTCCCAGGTAAGGGTCATGGACTTCTTGGGATGCGTCCCAAAGAAGATCAGGATGGATATAGATGATGATATTGAACCTCGGAGAGGTTTACTATGTATCCTAGTTTGCTGGGAATCAAATTTCACATAGTTTTCAAATGGTTTGGGTCTTACGCATAAGAGTGACCCATGGTGATAAAGATTGGGGATTACTGCAGGATGGATTCCCATGGAGGAGGTAGATGTCATAGTCAATATTAACCTCTTAGCTCACATGAGTCATTCATGGTGTGAGAAATAAGAGGAAGAAGTAAACCAGACAATTGTTCCATGAGAGATACGTTAGTGAGAGATAGTGTGGGTATTACAAGTAGAAGCTTCCCCATGGATCTCATTCCATGAGGGGATGATCTCATTCCATGCGAGGAAGATCTCACTCCCATAGAGACAAGTGGGTGTGGAAAATTCCAGAGGCATGGAACCCCATGTGAATTGAATGGGGTGAGGATATAGTTTAATGTCATGTGTTGATGATGATATAACAAGGTAGTTTTATTTCCTGCAACATGGATGAGGAAGATTCACTCCTTAACCCTAGGGTTTACATAACCGACACTCACTAACCCTTGGGGGAGGCAAGGCATCGACAATGATAGGATGTAATGGTGTGGAGGAGTGGTTAGTCATGAGGTCCTGTTAGCATAACTATGCTGAAAATAAAAATCTATTAGCATACCAATGTTGAAAATCAAGAGTTTGGGCACCACAACAAGATAAAACTCAAAATGGACCAAGAAATCACAACATACAATCCTGGAGGGATACATGGAATAGGGTTTCGTGAAGAAAGGGGACTCACTGAGAGGTGATTCATGAGGCTCCGCTGCTTCATTAAGGGTAGGGGATTCATGAAGGAGAAGGCTTCATAAAGTAGAGTGACCCTCCCTTGGAATAAAGTCAAGATCTAGAAAAGGAGTTCTTTGTAAAGTATGGGGGCTCCCTGAAACCTTGAGTACCCCAAAGGGTCTTCTTTCGCTGCGAATGTAATGGGACTTCATGAAAGGAATCCCTACTATAGGAAGGGGTAATGAGGAATAAGGGAATGGGGAATTGTGATGATCCAATACCTTGGATGATTTATTTTTCAGTTTGGTTCCCAGTGATCAGGTGCTTCACGAAATGGGAGATTGGAAGGTGAAAGGACGGGGTATCCATGCCTTTGGATCAGAATGGGGCAGATATTTTTAGGCAATGGGGTCTCGCAATGATTGAAAGCATGGCATAAAGAAAAGTGGGATCCATGAAAATTCATGGCTCCGTCTAACTCATAGAGATATATCGTAATGCCTTAGTGGAATCATGGGGTTCATCGAACTGACATGAGTTCCGTCGGTGCCTCATGTGTTCATAATGGTGAGGTATCTCCGCAAAGGAGCTTCTTGAGGTAGACCATTTGGATGATTTTTGGGTCCATTTGAGATTGGATTTGATCTAAACAAATCATGACTTCTTTATCTAATCTCGTGACACATATTTTAGTGCCAAAAAATTCCACCCATCATAATGGGAGGTGATAATAAAAGGAGGGTCAGATTCTGAGTTTAAATCGCTGAAAACACTGAAAATTGCTAAAATGGATCGTGATGATGGTTTCTTGATGCACGCGGGTGTAGAGGCTACTAAGAAGCTCGATCAGTCGCTGCGAAGCTTGGTTGGATGCACACCTATAAATAGAACATGGGGGCCCTTATCCATACGATACCTTCACATAGACATTGGTTAATCTCTCTTTTAATGAAGCTACTTCACCCCACGAAAGAAACTTTGAAAACCATGTTCTTCATATCTTTTCTTTATGAACACTTTTGAGAATACCGAAGAATTGTGATCTTCTGTTGATTCATGACACTTGAAAATCCCAGAAAGGCTCCATGATCCAGTGCTCTGTGATTGAAATTTATGAATGATCTTCGTGAACAAGATCATAAAAATCAACTATGTCTCGGATTGATGATTTCTTGACAAACTTCTTGGAAGGTACTTCCAGATGCTACTCGAAGGGAAGAAATGAAAAACAACATCATGATCGGTGAGTATGTCCAGATCCACTTTGACCATGAATCATTTCTCGAACTGCTATCGGAATCCCAGAAGGAGTACCCCCTATGAAAGATGTTTTCATTGTATAGATTTGGTTAGAGAGATGATGTATTCATCCCACCGGCCAGTAGGGATGAACCGACTAACTGGTTCATAGGTACAGTAAGGAAGTACCAATTTCATAGAGCTTCCGATGGATATATCTGGAATGATCACTCTCCAATCACAACCAAATGCCTTTAAAACCACACAAAATATATTATTGGGAAGGCACTAAGGCTGTGTAATCTCCACCCAAATACAATATGATCATCACAACAGGTCTAGGAAACCCATAGTAGGGGTGAAAAAATGATTGAGATTTGCGCTAGGGAGGAAACTTCATAGAGGAATGGGTCTGGGCCTACTAGGTATGTGTATCCAGTGCAGATTTCAGGGAAGAGGTGAGGTGAGTAGGCCTCAATGAATCAACATGGTCTTCTCAATTCAATTTCTACTAACCACAAGAGATCATGCCCGGGTTGCTGAGAAGATGGTCATCATAGAATAACACTTTCCATCTACATCATGGGGTGGTCAACATCAGCCTTTGGGACCTCCATTAAATTTCTGGGATCCCTATCCTAGGGGGAATTTATGACGAATTCCACACTATGGAGAATTAATGGGAGGATTGGGAGAAAATTACACATTTGGAAAATGTGACACTAGATCTGGTACCAAGCACCATCAAGGAAAAGAGAAGGGAAGTCAAGACGTCCATTTCAAGAATTAGTTTGGTTACATATTGAACTTCTCAGTAGAGGAGCCTACTGAGGGTAAGATGAATCCAATAAATTGCTGACATGGATCTGCGCCTATCCTAGAGGATCTAATGAGGAAAGTATGGATCTTAATGGTGGATTTTGGAGGTTAACCAATGAAAACTGTGGGGGAATAGTGTCATAACTGAGCCTCAACCGATAGTCAGGTTGGACAGGTTCATTGTAGTGCTCATCTATAGGTGGATGCTTCTGGTGGGATATGCATATATGGGGTTGTGATCAAACATTTTTATCATGGAGTTGATGCTGTAAATAGGGAAACACATTAATATCAGGATCCCGATGCTGGAGAATCCATATAAGGTGCTCCAACATTTTAGCGTTGGGAAGAAGTTTTTCTTCATATACGGACCACTCCACTTCCGATATAACTGGGTGGAGGTACATATGGAAGGCTATGAATATATGAATCCAATTTTCCCTCATAAGACAAGCTTCCGGCCAATGATTTTGAACATCATGGGGAGTTTTCCATTCAAGACGGATTTGACAGACATGCTGGCCAGGGTTGTACTGGTAGATAGATTCATCTTTCACCCATTCCCTCTAATGTATGGGGTAATAACTAAGAATTACATAGGTGTTGAGTCAATAAGGTTTCCTTATGACATTTCCATTCCTCTATGTTTTGAAAATCACAAACACTCTATCTCAAGGAAAAATTTATTTTTCCCTTAATAAGGAAAATTTTCCTTCCCCAAGGAAAATTTATCCTTACCATATTTTCATTGTTCATGTTATAATTTCTTTAAATATAACTCATTTTATTTCTAAGTGAAAAATCTGGTTTCATCTAAAACCTCAAAATCCTATAAATACTTAGATATAGAGTATTCTATTTTCAGGATCTGAATTTAGGTTTTGAATTCCTCTGAATTCAGATTTTGAATTCCTCTGAATTAAAACTCCAAATTCCTCTGAATTCAGACTCCGAATTTTCTAAAATTCAGACTCAAAATTCCTTAGAATTCAAACTCTGAATTCTCTAAATTCAGAATCCGAATTCCTTGAATTCAAACTCTAAATTCTTCTGAATTCCGAATCCGAATTTTCTGAAATTGAGACTTCGAATTCCTTAGAATTTAGACTTTGAATTCCTCAAAATTTAGACTCTGAATTTCCTTATAATTTAGTCTCTGAAGGATATAAAATTGTGATTCTGAATTCCTTGAAAACCAAAATCTAAATATCCATGTAATATAGACTCTTAATGATTACTTTCTTAGACTCCGAACTTTATTTTTCCTTAGACTCCAAAAAATGGTTTTGATTAAGCAACCATATTTTGCTTACCCTTGTTATAGTTATGAAACGATGTCGTACATTCTGTTTCTAACTAACCATTTTTTGAGTGACACACATACAGGTCCCTGAAAGATTCAAGAAAAAATATGACCATTGGAGGGTGGAGCCGACTATTGGAGAAGCACCTATAAATAGTATCTCATTTGAACGTGATCAAGACTTTTGGATGATTGATCTATCACACTAGAGACCACATGCTGTTGAAGTGATTTCTAGAGAGAGATACTCTCATGCTTTGTGCGTACTGAACATCTTGTTCATATTGCTCTGTGCAACTCCGATTGTCACTGTGTACAATTGAGGGCTTCCAGGGATATAAAGACAGAGGTGCCGACTACCTTTGAGTGAGGTCTTTCGGGGATATCAAGACAGATTCTGATATCCCTATCGAGGGCTTACCCTGCTGTGGGTAAGACCGACTTTCGTGAAAGTATAAATCAAGGGACCTTTATCCAAGGTTGTTGGATACCAAACTCTTTGTGTTAAAATAATTCATACTTGTTACATGTTTTGGTTCAAGTTTATTTCCCATGCATTTTTATTAATAGGGAAAGTATAACTATCTTATACTTCCTTGTGTTTGTATACTCTGATTAATAAGATTCTATTCTCTTTGAGGTAGAATCTATTCCTTGTGAACTTTTCTTATGTTTCATTTCCAGAACCATATTTCCGGAACCTATAAACTTTGTAGAACTAAGAGTTATTGTGAATTTATCTTGTTTGTCTTTGTTAAACATAGTTTTTCTTAAGGTTAAAAGCACAAGTTTTATACCAACTTTAAAGGTTCCAAAGGAATTTTTATAGCATAAAATTCACCCCCCATCTTTTATATTGATCATTTACATTCACATTTCGATCCTACAATTGGTATTAGAGGAGGTATCTGAAATACTTATCTTCACATATTAGTTTTCTTTCTCAGTTTTTATTGTTCACAATATTTTCCTTGTTTAGTAATTTTTTCCTTGTTTACAAACTTTTACTATTAAAAAGTTTTTGTGGAAATATATTTTAGATGAATGGAATGAATGTTGGTTCTACTGAAATCTTAAATCCAAATAGACCACCTATATTTGACGGGAATGATTAAGAATATTAGAGATATCGTATGAAAATGTTTGTTATTAATACTAGAGTGGAAAATTTTGTTATGCTTAATGGAGGATATAAAATCCCTGACAAGGAAGTCAGTACTTTCACCAACCATGAAAAGCATGAATAGAAACTGAATTACAAGGTATATAATACTTTTCTTTGTTCTATGACTGGAAATATATATAACCAGATTTCATCTTGTGAAGTAGCAAATTTTATTTGGAATAAGTTTGAAGTAACTCACTTTGGAACATCAAAAGTCATTGAAACTCGAAGAGCCCTGATCAGAGCTGAATATCATGGTTTATTATTTCCTTATGAAGAACACATATGTAAGGTAAAACAAATATTCATGACTATTGTTAACAGTTTACAATATATGAGTGATAAAGGATTAGATGATGAATCTCTTGTAGACAAAATCATAGAAATCATGCCTAACGAATGAGAATCTAAGAGGACAACTATAGATGAAAATAGGAAAGTTACCTAGATTTCTATTGATGAACTATTTGGAAATCTTCTTCAACATGAAACCAAAATGAATAGAGATGCTGATAATATTAAGAAGAAGAATGGAAATGGAAGTGTTTCTTTTACAATAACTTCAAATCATATAAAACCCAGGACTCCTAAGAGAGTTACAAGATCCAAATCTAAGAAGGTTGTTATTCAATCTAAATCTAGTGGAAGTGAATATTCAGAAAAATAGTTATCCAATCTTGCTCAAAGGATGAAAAAGATTGTTGGATAGAAGATCTTTTAATCTAGATACAAGAATAAATAAAGGAAAAACAATAAAGATTCAGAAGTCACTTGTTATGAATGCAAAAGAGCAAGGCATATAAGTCCAGATTGTCCTATTCTTAAGAAAAAGTATAGAAAGGAAAATCATTCTAAGAGAAATAGAAATAAGTACTACAAATATAAAGCTAAGCAGGTTTTTAAAGCCAATGACACCTTGAGTTCCAGTGGTGCTGACTCTTCTGATGAATCCTCAGAGTTCGAATCTTCTAGTCAGAAGAATCTTGGTCTAATAGAAAAATTACCTATTGAAAATCATTATCTAATGGATAAGGTACACAATGCTGAATCTATCACCAATGTATCTTTTAATGAAATTATAGTGATGATAAATACTATAACTCTTCAGATGAAGAATCTTCTTCTGATGAAGATAATACTTTACCTACTTATGAAGAAGTTTCTATATTTTCTAAACTCTTTGAGAATTAGAATTCTAAACTCAAGAAAAAACTTGATATGGAAAATTCTATAAATACTATTGTTACTAATGAAATATCAGATCTTTCTAAAGATCATGATAAGAAATTGTTTATTTTGAAATTATTTCCAAAAATCTGAAGGAAGTTAATTTTGAGAAGGACAAAATTTCAAAGGATCCTGAAAATGAAATTTCTAAGAAAATTTTTTAGAGACTAAATTTAGTTCCAAAACTAATGTTGTTGAGGATAAAAACATAGTTATTAAACTAAAGTCAAAAATATTTTCCTTGAGGAAGTGTTTTTCAAACTTTACCTTAGGTAAAGAAAAATTTGATAAAATGTATTGTCAAATTCGACCCCTAAGGAATAGTTCTAGTTTTGGTTATACTCATTCTAAACCAGTTTTCAGTAATAACTATTTTGTTCCTCAAAGTGGTCCATTATGTACTAAATTTCAGTATGGTGGATATTGGGGAAAAAGTTGTTCCTTAAACAAAACCCTGTCTTTAGGTTTTCATAAAGATTATTTTTCTAAGAAAATGTGGATAACTAAAATTTTGCTTTCTGAAATTTCTGGATCCAAGAAAGTTTGGGTTACGAAAGTCTAACACAATTATTTTCAGAAAAATAAAGAAATTACCAATATAAATACTTGGTACATGGATAGTGGATGTTCCCAGTATATGACTGGTAACAAAAACTTCTTTAAACATATTATCAAGACAAAAGGAGATATCATTCTTCAATTTATCGGAACACAAGATCAATTTGCTGATATTTTCAAAAAATATTTACCATCCGATAGATTTGAATAAATTAAACAGAAGTTAATAATGATAAATGTAAGGTAATCTTCCTTATTAACTTCTTGTTGAAACCTATCTCCTTATAGTAACAATCTCCTTTTCATATGGGGAGTAAATTTTCTTGATTGGTAATGAAATTTATTTTCATAGTTTAAAATTTTAATAATCAAAATTTTCGTAATGGAATTTTTCTTAGTCTAGAATTTATCATAGTCTAAAATTTTTTGTAGTCTAAATTTTCTTCGTGGTATAAAGATTTTTTGTAGTCAAAATATTCGTAGTCAAAGTTTTTGTAGTCAAAATTTTTGGAATCTAAAGTTCATCAAGAAGAATTTTACTCATTACGAATAATCTTCCTGGAAATCCGAAAGGTATGATTCCTTTCCTAAATTTTTGTAATCATATTTTACTTTTTGGTATTTTCATTTGATTTTAAAATTTCATATTTACTTTTCCTTAAATCTAAATGTTTTTCTTAAAAACCGCAAAAGATTAGAAACAATCAAAATACTTCTTCAGCTATCATCTCAACCGTTATATCTTCTCAAGAAGTTTTCAATTGTTGGATCAATCAAAGAAGTTGAACCATCACCTCAATTGCCTATATAATGGACCCTCCAATGGTTGTCCCACATCAATTCTCAATCCTTCGCGTGCTGAAATTATGCCTCTGTATTTTAAGGTCGTTCCAATTCATCAAAGTTGCCTCAATTCTGAATGTCTGCTGAAGCCTCCCCTTAGAAAGAAATGTTGACTATCAAGCGAATCTCTGAATGGAAAATATTCCGAGAAAGGTTAGTCGATCAAAAGTTTTATGCCAATTATGATTCCATTATTTCTAAGAATATCAAACTTAATGGTTGGGTGAGTGTTTGCGTATCGAAACCAAAGACACAGGATCCGGTGTATCCGGATTTTTTGATTGATTTCTACAAGATAGCAAGTTTCTTCAAGGAAGAAGGGAAAGATGAGTTTTCTTTTAAGTGTTATGTAAAGTATTACTCAGTTTATTACACTAAGGATGCAAGATTGATTGGAATTCCATACAAAGGTGAAGTAGAGTTTTGATCACACAAGCTACCTGATGTGATAGGATCTTTTGACAAGGAAAAATACATAGAGTGTCTTGGCTTGAAAGAATTGAAGACTTCGAAGATTGTTCATCTGTCTACAATCTTTCGGATTCTTGAGTTATGGGTTCAAGGTTTTCTCATTTCGAGAAAAGGGGACAAGGATACCCTGAAGAAAAGTGATATATATATTTTGGATTTTTTTTCAACCTAAAAACGATAAACATGGTCAAACATATATTGGTTATAATTGTGAATATAAAGAATAGAAATCTGAAATTTCAGATTATCATGTATCTAACCATTATTTTAAAAATTATTTCCCTTTGTATTCAGTCTTTAAAGATTCCATGGAGTTATAAGACAAGAAATTTCAAGGTGATGCTTTTGAGTGATGATACTCTAAAGAGAATGAAAGTTGGATATTCTCATGAATCTGGAAAATTTTATGATTTTTCAAAAGAAAAAGTTGAAGCTCTACCAAATAAATAGGAGGTGGCTTAAACCTCTAAGAAGGGTGGAAATAAGAGGAAAGGCAAGGAACCAGAAGAGAAAGAAAAATCTCCAGGGGCTAAGTAAATTCAGTCAGCACCTCTAAAGCCAAAGAAGCAAAAGACTTATCCTAATGAGTTAGTGGCTAAGTGGAGAGAAGAAAATAAAAATACGAAAGAAGGGGAGCCTAAGTTTGGATTTGACTCTGCTGAGGAAAAATCCTTGAAGGAAAAGGATGCTGAGAATCTTGAAAAGAAATAGAAATAAAATAAGCAGAAGAAGATTTCTGAGGCCAAGATAGTACAATATCTTTTTAAGGATGCTGAGAAAGCATCTGAGAAAATTACGGTACCAGAATCGTTTTTGATAGAACCATTACTAGAGACCCCCCGGAAAGAAGTTGGTGATTCCAGAAAAGGATCAAGAAGAAGAACTGGAATAAGAATAATAAGAAGGCAGTGGTGATATAGAGGAAATGATAAAGAAAGTAGAAGATTATCATGAGAAGGATATTCTTTCTGAGAAGTTATCAATCCAAAATTCTGAAGTCGAGTCTTCAAAACTTGCTACCCCAGGAAAAGATGAGAAGGGTGAGGAAGAAGTGAATAAGTTTTCTGAAGAGGAAAGTAGAAATCATGATTTCATACAACCAGAGGATGTTGATACATGATCCAAGAAGGAAGAGGTAGATGAAGATAAGATTGTTCAGCTATCAGATAGTGAACATAAATCACCTAAACAATAAGATATCATTCCGAAGGATGATAAGGGAAAGAAGGTGGGAGTAGATACAACTAATAAATCCATGGTGAAGAAGAAATAAGTTGGTAATTCATCAAAGAGGAAGGCTGCTGATATAGAAAAATAATCCTCACCAACCAAAGTCTCTGATTCAGAATCATCCTCACATGGACAGGATTTGGTTGTCCAGTCTTTGAAAAAGATTTTTGGAACTATTCCTTTATTACCAAGCATAGACTCAAGATAGCAGCTGCTTCAACATACATTAAATCAAAAATCAAATTCAGTTTCCATGATGATGGATAAATGTGTCAGTCTCAAGGTAGATTTCAAATATTTTCTAATTGGTTATGAAGCTCATAAAAGATCTTGTAAGAAAATGAAAATTTTTTCAAGGAAGAAAATATAAGAGTTGAGAATTTTTTATGAATTTCATGATAGTGTAAAGGATTCTTTTGACACTAAAGATGTGAAGATCAAGGATCTCACTAATAATTTTGAGGAAAAGGTAACTCTTGAACAAACTTCTTGGAAGTAAGAAGTTAAGGATATGAATGGGAAGACAAATTCTGTGGCCATGAATTGGAACAGATAATGGGATCTCATAATTGATATATAAGAGAATCTTGTTAAGTAGGAAGAAGTGTTGAAATCTCAGAAAGAGAATATTAAGGCTCAAGAAGAAAAGATAAAAGCCTTAGAGAAGAAAAGCGAAGATCAGGATCAGCTTCTTAAGCGTATGGAAAAAGATCACAAGGAGCTCAATAAGATAAAAAAAATTGTGAAGAAGCTGATGCCAAAATAGAAAGAAGGATAATATTTTCCAAATCCAATCTTTTGTTGTAAAAATTCCTTCAATCTTAATGAAATTTTCATTATACGTCATATTTTTGGTTGTTTAGTACTAATATTTCATGTGTGATATTTTCTTTTCTAAACCCTTTATTCCTTTTTGAAAATCACAAAGGGGGATAAAGGAATGTTAAAAAGAATACCAAGTAAAGAAGAAATTTCCCTAAGTATGGGGGAGTTAATCTAAGGGGGAGTTTTTATCATAAAGATTTTTTATGCAAGAAAATGAAAAATCTCATTTAGGAAATCAAGAATACGATCCTTAGGGTTTCCAAATCCTAAGGGGGAGTTAGTCGTATTCATTATGATCCATAAATAAAAGGGGGATATGTTTTTTTTCCAAGTTCATAAAATTTCTGAGTCATTATATTATTTTTCGTAAGGTTGTTTGTGATTTCGAAAAATGGGAGATTGTTGAGTCAATAAGGTTTCCTTATGACTTTTCCATTCCTCTTTGTTTTGAAAATCACAAACACTCTAGTTTAAGGAAAAATATATTTTTCCCTTAATAAAGAAAATTTTCCTTTCCCAAGAAAAATTCATCCTTACCATGCTTTCATTGTTCATGTTATAATTTATTTAAATATAACTCATTTTATTTCTATGTGTAAAATCCGGTTACATATCTAAAACCTCGGAATACTATAAATACTTAGATATAGAATATTCTATTTTCAGGATCCAAATTCAGGTTTTGAATTCCTTTGAATTTAGATTCTGAATTCCTCTGAATTCAGACTCCGAATTTCTATGAATTCAGCCTCTGAATTTTCTGAAATTCAGACTCTAAGTTCCTTAGAATTCAGACTCCAAATTCTCTAAATTTAGACTCCGGATTCTTCTGAATTCAGACACTGAATTTTCTGAAATTTAGACTTTGAATTCCTCAGAATTCAGAATCTGAATTCCTTAGAATTCAGACTTTGAATTTCTATGGAATTCAGACTCTGAAGGCTATAGAATTCTGATTTAGAATTCCTTGAAAAACAGAATCCGAATATCAATGTAATATAGACTCTGAATGCTTACTTGATTAGACTCTAAACTTTATTTTTCGTTAGATTCCAAAAAATGGGTTTGATTAAGCAACCATATTTTTCATACACTTATTATAGTTATGAAACGACGTCGTAAATTTTGTTTCTAACTAACCATTTTTTGAGTGACAGATGTACAATTCCCTCCGAGATTCAAGGATAAATATGACCATTGGAGGAGGGAGTCGATCGTTGGAGGAGGGAGCCGACCGTTGGAGGAGGGAGCCGACCGTTGGAGAAGCACCTATAAATTGGAGCTCATTTAAACGAGATCAAGAATTTTGGATGACTGATCTATCACTCTAGAGAACACATGTTGTTGAAGTGATTTATAGAGAGAGATACTCCCATGCTTTGTGAGTACAGAAAATCTTGTTCAGATTGCTTCGTGCGACTCTGATTTTTGTTGTGCACAATCAAGGGCTTCTGGGGATAACAAGACAGAGGTGTAGACTACCTTGAAGTTGAGGGCCTGCGGGGATAGAAAGATTGATTCTAATATTTCTATCGAGGGCTTACCCTGGTGTGGGTAAGACCGACTTTCATAAAATTATAAAGGAAGGTACCTTTATCCAAGGTTGTTGGATACCCTACTATTTGGGTTAAAAGATTTCATACTTGTCAACTATTTTGTTTCATGTTTATTACCACTGAATTTTGATTAATAAGAAAAGTATAACTATCTTATACTTCCTTGTGTTTGTATACTCTGATTAATAATATTATATTCTCTTTAATGTAGAATCTTTTCCTTGTGAAATTTTTGTAAGTTTCATTTCCGGAACCATATTTCCGAAACCTAGAAAGTTTTCAGAACTAAGAGGTATTGTGAATTTACCTTGTTTAACTTTGTTAATTTTATTTATTCTTAAGGTTAAAAAAAATTTATACAGACTTTAAAGGTTCCAAAGGAAATTTTAAAGTATACAATTCACCCCCTCTTGTATATTGAGCATCCACATTCATATTTCGAACCTACAATAGGGACTGAAGAGTAGCGGTCATATCTCCTGGCCTTTTCAGGTAGAATATTGGTTGTAAAGTTGCACTGTGAGCCGATCTACAAACCATACAACCTGCACTGATTCACAAGTCAGTTTAGGTTTATTGAGAGGTTGTATTTGAAGGAATACATAAGAATATGTCATGAAGATCACCCATGTGTGATGAGGAAACTCTGTCTCATGTTCATGAGGAAATATGGAAAGATGTGGAACAAGCTACGTCCATCCACTGTTATGTATAGGCTGGTTCATGACTACACAAAGAGTTGGGAGGATGCCTACCCAGGAGAAATGCAAAGGCAGTAGACCGTCCAATCCAATGAGAAAGGAGTTCCTCTACCTTTGGTCCGAGGCTGAACAATGGATAAGTATATTCCTAGAGGCAGGGGTGATTAACATCGTGGTAGTGGAGCAGCAGTATAGAAGCCAACAATTCTGAGGCCCTCACATGCTGTAAGTGACGTAGGAGAGGAATTACCAGCCAGGTGGACTTAGAAAGAAGGAGAACCATCAAGAGGGTCCCACATGATTCCTAAAAAATCCCATGGGAATTGGTTATTCCTTGTAAACATTCCTGATGATTCCATCTATCATGAGGCCTAGGAAAACTGAGATGTCAACAGGCAGTTCCTAAACACCAGTAGGACCTGGACCACCTTAACAGGAACATAATGGAACTGTTTAGAATCAATTATTCCAAGGCTGGCTTCTAGATATACTAGGAATAGGGGTAATGGTATGTGTTGGAGTTGGAAGACCTGGTGCATTCCTGAGGCACTACACTTCCAATGAACGATCGAGTGAGGGGGATCCTTGTCATGAACTATCCTCTAAATCTGCCGGTGGTTGAGCTGGAAGAGTGCTATACCTTTCCTAACAAATCAGATGGATCATGGGGGGAATATTCCATTGAAGGGATCCCCCATAGGATATATAGTTCATATCCTTAGAGGAAGTATCATTGGAGGGATTAGTTGAAGATATCGAAGTAAGATTTAGTCTATTCTCTTATGCTATTAATTTCCTTATGTTTATCTAGATTTCTTTACTGACATATGTTTATGTCGGGGGATCATATGCAAGGGACCCCTATTGATAGGGATGGAAATACAACAAAAAGCGCAGAGGAACAAACCCCAAGACCCGTGTCTGGGGAAAAGGTGACTTCAGGGTCAAGTAGAGTTGAAAGGGGTAGGGTGGCCACCCTAGAATATCTGAATCCTTCAGTAATATATGGGGGGCCATGTCCTGGTGTCCTGATGGTGACAACCTAAGAGTATGATACACCACCTCCAGGCTTTCATTAGTTTCTTTCCTTATAGAATCACATCTGTTATTGCCTGACCAGGTTGACTGTCATGGTTCCTGTATAAATAGTCCTAGGAGTAGCGGGCACTATGCTATTGGAAATGGTTAGGGGACCTAGGATCCCTTTATCAGCATGGGTGTTGTTTTATGCAAAGCTAGTTGCTCGAGCTAACCAGGTCACGACTTCTGGTGAAAGGTCAGTTGTGGCAGCTGGTGACTCCACTGGCAGGGTAGTACTCGAGGCTAGCACAGATGACATCATCGATGTGGGGTTAAGTGAGGACGAACAACCTCATGATATGATCCCAAGCCATCTAAAATAATTTCATAGAAGGATTATATTATTGGAGTCCTGTTTATTTTCCTAGAGTATGAACCTATGGATCTTGAATATCTAGATGAATCTGATGCTGATTCAGTGGAGGAAAGTCATACCATCTGACGTAGGGTGTGAAAGTGCATCAAGAGATTCATTGATACCCTAGAAACACAATGGGTGAGCTGGATGGGGTCACACCGCCACTGGATTCACTTTCTCTATGCCCAAGGGGTGAAAACTTATGGTATGCATGTTCTGATTTGTGACTATCTTTCTGAGAATATATAGGAAAGTAGTAAACACTTGGATACTGGTTGGTGCTAGGACAATTCTGATATCATCCATAAGAGTTATAAGGATTAACAAGGGATCCAATATCCGAAAGAATATAAAAACATGCATTACTCTATCATTAACACTCAATCAGAACTTATCATATGATTGAGGTTTCAGCTAGAAGAAGCCTAAGGGATGATAAGACATGCATCTTGTCAATTGGATGATCTTCGGGTTGAGAGGGACCGAGCACAAGTCAAAGCTGATGAGCTCTGCCCTTCAATTGATGATGAAGAAAGAGATATCAGAAGGTGAAAAAAGACCCCGGATGCCACACACCAAATTGTGGTGGAGATGAAGCGCTCTGTTGAAGGGGATAATCCATAGGGTAATATGTTAGGACCCATGGGTTTCTACAACATGTGGATGTACCTACTACTTTGAAAACCTTTGAAAATTTCTGTGTTCATGGAAACATTATTTGCTTTCTTTAATTATTAGAATTCAATTATATTTTTGAGATAACTAATGATCAATACCTAAGGTTTTGTGGGCTATGTCTAGTGTGAGAAATAGGGGATGACCACATAATTGACCATTTTTATGAGATTGTTGGATAACCTTTGAAGACTCGGTGTTTGCTATTTTTGATTGAACATCTAGAGTGTTTGGGATGAGATAGGCTATGATTGAAGAAAAAGGTTCTTGGAATATCCAACTTTCTTTTCACAATGTGCGCTAATCAACGAACAGGATAACACAAGTGGAGTTGAAATCTATACAAACAAAGTGGAATGGGAAATGTGAATCATGATACCCAAAATAGAGAAGACAATGAGATTAGTTTCACAATATAGAATAAATGGAAAACATGTTCATGAAACAGTATCCATATTTCTTAGCCTGAAATGGGGAAAGAAAAATGAGGGTCAACTACTGACCATGTTTGAAACATGGTAACTATCTCGAATTGTCACCCAAGGTCTTTTGGAATGTTGAACCAGGATGGTAGGTGAACCTTTTCCAAACACCATTTCATTAGGGGGTCCCTTCAAATGTGAAAGAGGATAAGGATCTAAATGAGGGGAACACAATGTGATGCATAGAATGACGGAATGTTTGAATGGATTCCAACAATATTTGGGTTATTCCACCATGGATTAGAACAAATTGGAATGAGGATACTGGTCTGAACAAAGATCAAAACCATCTTCTATGGAAGCATCATCTCAGATGATGAGCGATAACAAAAGATTTGAACAAAGCGGTAGATAACCAACATTGGGAAAGGATCTCTTAGGCAAGGGCCTGGGGTTCCTTATAATTTTATTTCATGAAATTGAGGATGATTAACATGAATTTTAAATGTCATATGGTGAGGAAGATGCATGGTACTATTTAACATCGTGTGATCAGGACGTGTCCCGCAGTTTAACGTCATGTGACCAGGACATTGCACATAGTATAAATTCATAGTTTCTGGACCTAGACAATAGTTTAAAATCATGTTGCAGGGACAAAGAAATGTCCTAAGGTATTTTCATGGCACATAGGGAAGTAAATTGATGTGAAAGAGGCCAAATAGGCTCATTTACACCAAACAAACATAAGGAAACAGATAGGAAGAAATCTTCCTAAAATAAGGTATTTGTGGCACGGTAGAGTTAAGAACCCAAAAAATCAAACTTTCCATGTAGGGTTCTAAGTTTAAGGTTATAGAGTTTGACATGGGGGATCATACATGGCTTAAAAACATCAATACATAACTTACCAGAACTCTTAATCCAACTTTAGAAATGATTGGTGTGGTAAAAAAGGAACAATATTAGGTTTAGCTGACATGTGGGAGTACACATTGAGGCTGTAACCAAGGAATAAATCCCAGCATGATAAAAGAGCATGGAAACAAAGGAAATTCAAGGATTTCAAGGTCTGGATGAAAGGAAGATAGGTAATTAAGGTCTAACTGTTTACCATGTTCGAAACATAGGTATCGTAACCATACTAGTCAATAATGAGGTGAACAAATGTAGAATAAACTATTAAACAAGTTCGAAACATAGGATACACTGTTTTCTACCGAGTACCCATTATGGAATTAGACTGGGCTAGGAGGTGATACAAAGAGGAATGATACCATCACTATTAGGGGTCCTTCTATATTTTAAGGATGATGGAAATCCCAAATGAAGAAGGACTCAAAGTGTGGACTAAGCATATCTGATAGTGGGATTCAGATCCTAGTGTGAAGGTCATATTGCACGGACCATGGAAAATAGTTTAAATTTTTTCTTCTTAGACTAACAAAAAATATTCAGTCATAGGGTATGGATATAACATGTGGGAGGTAAAATATGATGTGAATGAAGCCAAGGAGGATCACATATTGCATACACACCTTAAGAAGAATGACATAAATTTTAATATCACAATGCTTGGACCGTAATTGAGGCCAAAGGGATAAAAGGGTTTAATGAACATGTCGCTGGGCCCGAAGAAAAAATATATGGGTGTCACTACATTCCCATAAGTATGGGAATAAAGATATATGTAGTTCTCAAAACATAGCGTGGCGAGAGACCAACACTGATGAGGAAATCATCTCGGACGAGAAAGCTGAAGCATCACATGATTATCATGGGGCATCCTGAAAATTTTCAGGGTAGGATCGTAGTTTAATGTCATGCGTTGAGTAAATTAACTCATATTTTAAGGTCATTGATTTTGAATGATGGAAAATAGTTTAAAGTCATGTTTAAAGGGCCAAAGGTTTGATAATCCTAGGGTGGTTCCCAAAGACAAAATGTCTAGGCATCATTGCATATCCAATGAGGATGGGAACCAAGATACACATAGTTCTATAATTCCATGTAGCTTAACATCATGTGGTATGGACTACAATTAACCTATGTGAAAAAGGTAAGTGATGTGGTTGGGATTAAGGGTAGAAACCTAGGCGTCACAATGTATCCCATAAGGATGGTAATAAAACCTCATGTAGTTCTTAAATTTCATGAAGTTTAAAATCATCCAGTAAGGACATTGGGGGGGAGAGGTACACAATAGGGAATGTGCATGGTGTGACAAAGTAACCCAATGTGAAAGAGGATCACAAAGTCCCACACCACACCTCACACTCCCAAGAGAGAACATATAAACTATTTAATGTCATGATGTTTGGACCATAGAGGATACAAATAGTTTAAATTTGTAATTATTGGACCTAATGAAAATAGTTTAAGGTCGTGTTACTTATTCAATAAGATTTTATTTTAAGGTCATTGACTCTGGACCATGGAGGGGAATCTTCTTGAGGAAAATTTTCATGGTGGTGGAGTGACAAAACCTGGCATGAATGGGGGATGAGAAGATATGAAACCATGCAACACATTCCCAAGGAGAATCCACATACAATTTAAATTCATGATGTTTGGAATTGGGTTCCTAGTTTAACATCATGTGCTTGGGATGGAAAATGTTATGTAGTTTATCATCATGAAACTAGGACTTTGGGGGATATGAGTGTTCCCAAGGGATAAACATGGCGAAACCATTATAACCTAGTGTGAATGAGGAATAGGGTGGCCACATACCACACCACATACTCCCAAGGGAAACTCAGAACATGGGGTTGAAAACTTGAATTTGCAGCTGGGCCCATGGAAGAAATATCCGGGTTTTTCTATGTATCCCATAAAGATGGGAATAAACCCATAGGTAGTTCTCGATCATGTCAGGGTAGATGGAAAATTCTGGAAGCAATGTCCTCTCAAGCGATAAAACCATAAATGAACGTTCAATTTAAATTCATTATAGATAGAACTGTGTGGTTTATATTTTAATGGAATATATGTAACTCCTAGACCCTAGTTACCCAGAGTCTTTGCATTATTACATAACATTGGCATGATACAAGGAATCATGACCCGAAAGACTGATCGGTTTAGTAGCCCTAGAAGTACTAGATAAATACATAAGTTTTACATTACATTATGAATTAAAAAAACAACATTGTGTCTCCATATAACACACTCATATACCTTATCCTATCCCTTTAGGTCAGTCATAATATACATCTTCACTTCCTGGAAAGAATAAAACATAAGAAATGGGTGCGCTCAGATGCTCAGTAAGGATAACAATATAGTGGAAACTTTCATAAATAAGTATAATCATATAAGGAAATGTATAAGACTAGAACATAAGACTTTTAAAATTAAACTTCAGCATAATATAAAAAATATAAATCAAATAATTCCATTTACTTATTCACATGAATATGATACTAGTATAATAATCACATGTAATACCAATAACTAATTTCATAATGATGGAATGCATAATGCCGGACATCATAACCACATATTCAAGGGCTCGTACCAATATTACAAATAATATTTTGTTTAGGCCTTGTGACAAGACACTATTTTGTCTCATGAGACCTACCGATGCATCATGGAGCTATAGCAGGCACAACCCGTCACTTACTAAGTCTAATTTATTCCTCGTATGAAAATGTAGAAACATAACATAAACATTCGTATTAAAACTAGCATAAAAAATGTAAATACCTTAACCATAAACCATGAATGGTATAAAAATAGCACATCTATAGTAAAAAATATCACAAAACCTTCAATACAATATGGAAGATTGTATCATAATAAATCAACTTTTAAGCATAAAATCCAACAAAGGATGTTGACATAGATGAAATAAAAACTATTTGAGATAAATATATCTTTCCTTTTTGAAATCATTTAAAAGTCACATAATTATAAAAGAAAACATTTATTTTTATAATATTTTTATAATACTGTAAGGTAATTTTATAAGGTGTTATAACGGTAGAAAATGGCCTCACCCGCCATTTAAGTTAAAAAAACACTCTTTCCTTAATTTTGTTAAAAAGGTCATAAAGTACCTTGTTTGGAAAACGACGAAACGATTCCTTTAATTTTTTTTATAAAAAGATAAACAAGGCTATAAATGACTTTAACCCATATTACAGTAAATAGTAAAAATGTGTTGAAATAAATTTTAAGAAACACACATGTGGATTATAAAGAAGTCCCGATAGATACTTACGTATAAAAAACCTTAGATAATAAAGAGATTGTAAAATTAACCCGTACCTTGTAATTTTCCTTAGTCAAGGGTATGTTAACATATTGTATAATAGTTAAATCATTTTTATTAAATTATACAATAACCACATAAATAAATATGATATAATATATGATCTTCTAATATTTCTTTGTTAATAATATTTCAGTAGTATCATTGTTTTGGGTGTTAACTATTTTGTTTTATTTTATATGTTTTGTTAAGTAAGTAATGTTTGTTATGGATAGAATGTATTTGATACATATCCATAATGATATTAAGTTGTTAATTTTTTTTAATAATAAAATGAAAATTATTCTTGAATGGTTATGATGGAGATTGAATATCATCGTGTTTGTGGAGACGATAATCTGTACATACGCACGTATGGTGACTTTTTCATTCATAGGATGGATAGAATAATGAATATGGTTGTACCATATTTATAATAATATCAAAATATATATAAGGTACTTGATTTATTATTTTGTAATGGAAACAAAAAAGAGAGAGGATGTGGAAGAAGAAAAAAACTTTGAAAGAGGTGATGAAATTATTATCTCTTCTTTAGGTTCTTCCTTTTGATTTGAAAAAAATAGATCCTTAGGTTGGCTTTATGATAAAATTAAGGCCTCTAGGTTGAATTGATGATATTTTTAAGGATATTAGATCAGGTTTTGGCTGATCCAAATAGATTTAGAGGTGTGAAATTAAGAGAAGGGGAAATACCCTTTTATAAGATAGGTGAGGGTCACTTTAGTAAAATCTTGAAATATTAATTTATTATACAATCATATTCGGTTTATAATGGATAAAAAATGATTTATTTCTAGGATAAGGTGGGGATGGGTCTAATTATTTTCAACCAATAGGTTTTAAACAAGTGTAGGTCACCATATTAACCTAATCTTTTAGATTTAACTATTAGTTAAATAGTTTAACTTTTACCATGTCTTCTTATATTATTATAATAAATTGTTAATGCACTTACTATAAAAATACAATAGAACCCCAAGCGGTTCATTATTGATATATATAACCTTAGATAAGTCCTTTTTAGAAACATTATATTTTTAGGAATATTATATCATTTAATAAAAAATTATTTGTTTTAAAAACTCATTTATGTCAATTTTTACACTATTTAGTATTTGGTTTTTTTAAAAGTCATAAAAACTTTATTACTTCGAAAAAAACTTATTTAATAAACCCTAACATGTCATATTAACCTAGAAAATTCATGGAATGCATCAAAAGTCTCAATTTACATTTATTTTAATATTTAAAATATCAATTATTTTAATCTTTCATTAATAAGGTAATTACTACATCATCATTGCATCATAAATAAATTTCATTATTTAAGGTATAAAAATTATAAATAAAATAAAATTATGTAGGAAATCATTTTATATTTCTAATTAATATTTATAATCTAATTTATCTTATGTATAACCCTATATTAAAAATATTTTAGTTATTAAAATTTGAATTTAACACTTTTAACTCTTCTTTAAATAAAATATATTAAATGTCCTAATCTAATACAAGTGGATAAAAAAGGATCATATTTTATTCCTAAGGATGATTTTGGTCGAAATAAACTTATCCAATAGAATTAGGACATATGTTAGGGTAATTATAATATCATTTTTACCTTTAATTACCCTATTTACTTTTAACCATGGTAAATAAAATTCAAAAGTTACTATTCACCGAAAATTATTTTCGTCATATTGAACCACATTTTACTTACTGATATCAACCATGTCTCCCGAATTTTAAAATTCAATTCATAGAAGTGATAAAATTATGTTTTATGGAAATTTGTAAATGTGCCTAGAAGGTGGGTAAAAGACGGTAAAAAGTTCAATAAAATTTTATATATCTAATCTTATTATAAAATGACTTCAACGAATTACATTGGACTAATATAGGTATTATGTATCTATTTTTAATTTAAAATAAATTTAAATAAAAATGTTAATTATTTAAATAAAAGTCGATTTTAAACAATAATGCAACGTTTTTCACTATTCATAAAAAATTGAATGTTTTCAGAAAAATACAAAAAATTCACCCTATGCTAATTTTGATATTAAGAATCCAAAAATAAAGTCCATTTTGAAAAATAAAATTTATAAAATTTAAAAAGTGGGTATTACTATTCATAACGGCTAGTTTGATTGGTCGTGGTGTGTTAGATCTTGATGTTGTGTACAACACAAGCTATTGTATTATTCAAAGAGAGGTTTACCGTGGAATCTTGGGGTGTTAAATTATTCCCTCCTTCAAATAATTTTGTCCACAATACTTATAGAATATTACTTCATAAAAATATTCAGGTTTTTCTTCATCATAAGTTCCTCGAGTTCCCATGTTGCCTCTTCCATCTTATGGTTTCTCCATAGAACTTTTTCCAGACGTGCTGTTCGGTTTCTCAACACTTTTTCTCTGGTATCAAGAATCTTGACTGGATCTTCACAATAAGACATACTGGGTTCTGGTTCTATTTCTTCATGGGTGAGTACATGCGTTGGATCATGCATGTATTTTCTCAATAGTGATACGTGGAACACATCATGAACTTTGGAAAGACTTGGTGGTATTTCCAACGGTAAGCTACAACTCCAATTTGTTCTAGAATTTCGAATGGTCTGATGTACCTAGGACTCAATTTAACCTTCTTACGGAATCGTATAACACCCTTCCATGTAGATACCTTCATGAAAACATGATCACCTACTTGAAATTCCAAATCCTTCCTTCGATTATCGGTATAGCTGTTTTACCTACTTTGAGCTGCTTTGATGTGGGTTTGGATAATCTTAAAATTTTCCATTGTTTCCTCAAAATATTCTGGGCCTACAAGTTTTATTTCACCAAAATTATCCCAACAAGTTGGTGTACGATATCTATTTCCATATAACTCTTCATACGGTGCCATATGAATATTTTAATGGAAGCTATTGTTATAGTAAAATTTTTACTAGAGGTAAATACTGATCCCACATACCTTGAAAGTCAAGTGAGAAGGATCTCAACATGTCATCTAAGGTTTGGGTAGTCTGTTGTTATTGTCTATCAGTTTGAGGGTGGTAGGCAGTGCTCAAACTAAGTTCAGTATCTAGGGATTTTTAAGACTTTTCTAGAATTTTGATGTGAAATGGGATCACGATCAGAAACAATCGATAGGGGTACATCATGAATTCTTACAACTCCATTAATATATAGTCTTGCTAAAGATTCAAGTGGTAAATCTTCTCCAATATTAAAAAAATGTGTTGACTTGGTAATACGAACCACAATGACCCATATTGCATCATTTCTTCTTAGAGTCTTTGGTAGCCTTATAATGAAGCTCATCATAATATCATCCCATTTCAACTAAGGTATGGGAAGAGGTTTCATGAATCCTCTAGGATGTTGTCTTCCATGCTTATCCTATTGACAAACCATACATCTTGACACATAATCAAAAATATTCCTCTTCATGTTTTCCCACAAAAAATGTTACTTCAAATCTCTATAAATCTTATTGCTACCAGGGTGTATAAAGAAATTGGATCTATGAGAATCATCCAAAAATTCCCTTTTTAGATCAGATATGTAGGGAACACAAATCCTCTTTCCAAATTTCAAAATTTCATCTTCATATACTAAGTTGATCGATGTCCCATCATTCATAGCTTTAATTTTCTTTTGAAACTCCTCATCATCAGTCTGAGAAAATTTTATCCTTTATAGTAAAGATAGTTTGGAAATCATTTGAAAAAGTATCGATGTTACAACTTCCATGATTATTCCCATATCCATATTTAATAGATCCATGAACATAGGATCCCTTTCAACTCTTATCTTGTTCAGAACTCCATGATCCTTTCTATTCAAAGAATCTAACACCTTATTTTCCTTCCCTGGGTGGTAGTGTATAGTGAAATCATAATCCTTGAGTAGTTAAAGGCATCTAATTTGCCTCATGTTGAGTTCTTTCTGTGAAAAAATATACTTCAAACTCCTGTGATTGGTATATATCTCACAATTTTCACTATAGAGATTGTGTCTCCATATCTTAAAAGAAAATATTACAAAATCTAACTTAAGATCACTAGTAGGATAGTTTTGTTCATGAATTTTTAGCTGTTGTGATGCATATAAAATAACTACATCATTCTGTATAAGGAAACAACCAATACCTTTCTTTGAAAACACCCTATAAATAAGAAAATCATCATTCCCCGATGGTAGAGTCAATATAAGAGCATTGAATAATCTTCTCTTCATTTCTTCAAAACATTATTCACACTCCTTTTTCCAAACAAATTTTAACCCTTTACATGTGATCTTGGTTAATAGGTTAGCCAATTGGTAAAAATTTTGGATGAAATGCCGATAATAACCTTCTAAACCAATAAAACCACATACCTCAGTTATACTCATTGGTGATGGACATTATTGTATTTCTCTTATCTTAGAAGGATCAATAGAGATTCCATCCTTAATGATAATATGGCCAAGAAAAGAAAATCCTGAAGCTAGAATTCACAATTTCTAAACTTCCCATATAATTAATTTCTTCTGAGGGTTTTCAGAATAGTGCACAAGTAATTTTCACGATCTTCATAGATTTTAGAGTATACGAAGATATCATCAATAAATACTACTACAATTTCGTCAAAATATTCTTTGAAAACTCTATTTATTAGATCCATGAAAAGAAAGGGTGCATTATTCAGTCCAAAAGGCATTACTATAAACTCATAATGAACATACCTAGTTCAAAATGATGTCTTTGGAATGTATTACTTTTTCACGCACAACTGATGGTATCCAGATCGAAGTTCGATCTTTGAAAAATATTTATCTTCATGAATTTGATCAAATAAATCATCAATGTGAGGTAGAGGATACTTGTTATTTATTTTTATAACATTGATATCCCTATAGTCAATGCACAAAATCATAGGCCCATATTTTTTCTTAACAAAAAGAACAAGGGATCCCCATGGAGAAACACTAGGGAGAATAAATACTTTATCACTCAATCCCTCTAGTTATTTATTTAGTTCCACTAATTCCAGAGTGGAAATTCTATAAGGGGTCTTCGATATGGGCCTTGAACCAGGAATTAAGTCAATGGAAAACTCAACTTCTCATTTTGGAGGATGTCTAGGTAAATCCTCTGGAAACACATCAACATATTCTTAAAAAATATGTACATCCTCTATTTGAACATTCTTTTCCTCACCCATAGTTATTTCACTCCCTTCCTCCCCAATAATTGAATTTAATAGAGCTACTGGGGGTGGATCTAGATTAGAATCAGATGGTGACATGTTTTCTCTAAAAATAAGGTATTCATTATAATCATTATAAAAAATTGCAACCTACTTCTAATAATAAATTTTTATATAATAGTTCTAAATCCATTCCATACTGAGGATTATATAAAATTCAATCATGGTTATGACAATAAGATCAGCAGATAATGCAAGTTTATATTCTATAATGGTAACTGATTCACAAAACTTTGTTGAAATGATACTTCCCTTGAGAGTTTTGACTAATAACTCCATTGTTAAATCAAATTGTAAATATCTAATTTTCTTAGAAAACTGGGAAGATATGAAAGAATGTGATGATATATAGTAAAATAAAGCATTGGATAAATTTGAGGAAGCAATTAATGTACCTACCACCGCGTCATTTAGAACATCAACCTCTACAGTTGGGATCACAGAAGCTTGGCCTTTCCCCCTTGGCCTTTTCTGAGGTACGTTTCCTTGTCTATTAGGAAATTCATTTACATAATGCCCCATTTATCTACAATTTTAGCATTCAATATTAGCATCCTCTTTCTTTCCCTTGCAATCACAAGCTTAGTGGACTATTTCTCCATACTTATAACAAACTCCCATCCCTTCCAGGAAAGTACCAGGGTGTTTCTTCCCACATTTACTACAGGATGGAAATTCAACTTTTCCATCATTCCCCTTATTTTAATTTCCAGAGTGTTCGATAGATCTCTTCTTCACTTTCTTTTCTTTAAAGTTATAATACTTAGAGAATTCCTTTTCTATATTGATAGCACATGAGACTATATCTTCGTACAATGAGAAGGATTATGAGACTAATGCTCGATGGAGAAATGATTTTAACCCATAAAATAATCAATAAATATTACTCATTGGGTTACGTATATAATCTGTAGCATGCCTTTCCATCCTTATAACGTTAGCCTCATACTTTGCGACTTTATCATCCTCCTTTTACCTCAGACTCAGAAATTTCCTTTCCATATTTTCTCGATGGTCACAAAGAAAGTATTTTTCTAATAAATGATCTTTTAAATCCCATCATTCCATATTTGATAATTCCTCATCCTCCTTTGTGTTTTGAATTAATTACCACCATTGATCTGCATCTCCTGTGAGGTGATAAAATGACATGAAAAATTTTCCCCTTTCGTTACTCCCCAAAGCATGAAATATTTTCTCTAATAAACTTATCCATTTCTCTGATATAAATGGATTTATATTCCCATTTAATGTTGGTGGTTGTTTCCCCATGAAGCAGTCTAAAATTGATCTTCCACGTTGTGGATCAGGGTGCTCCATACAAGTAAGTTTATTATTCATAACCAGAGTGAGTTGTCCTGGTATGGTTATAAGTTGTTCAGCACCAGTTGCATCACCAGTTCCACTATCATTATCTTGAGTAGGAGGGAAATCCCTACATGTATTACGTTCATTGATACAATTTCCATTCCTTCCACTAGGTTTTATTTCTAAACAATGGCATACACTAGATTAGTTTATGAATTTCAATATATAATTCCAAACTTGTAAAACACTTAACATAAGTTAAACAATTTATGGATATAATCCATAATCATAAAAATGTTTTCTTTGAGGAATCATTTACTCATAAATCCATTATAATGATTTTTAAATAAAATGTGAATTATCTTAACAATATCCCCCTGGAGTGTCGTAACCAAGAGTGCAGCAAGGCCCATTGTCGTGTACCAGGATACCCCGGGTCAAGCTCATAACTCCTTGTCAGAGTTTTCACTCCTAAGTACATCTGTTCTAGAACCTCCTCTACCTATTCATATATAGAAAGAGGTGTATTTCTTGGAAAATTCACAAAATCCTTACATTACAAAAATTCTAGGATGTTATTCTATACTAATCCTAAAAGTCTATCTTAGGGTAATGTTCTCTAATCAGATTTTTTCTAAATCTAGCTTCCAAGGTTTGTACTAAACTTCCTATGATACCAACTATAATGACCCTAACACAGTTACCCAAAGTTAGTGTATTATTACATAACATTGGCATGATACATGGAATCATGACCCAAAATACTGATCAGTTTAGTATCCTTGAATGTACTAGATACATACATAAATTTTCATTACATTATGAATTAAAAAAACAAAATTGTGTCTCTGTAGAACAAACTCATATCCCTTAGCATATCCCTATAGGTCAGTAATAATATAATTCATCACATCCTGGGAAAAATAAAACATAATAAAGGGGTGATCTCTGTAACACCCCAAGCTTCCATGGTACGCTCCTCTTTGAATAATAGAGCAGCGTGTGTTGTACGCAACCTCAAGTTCTAACACACCACGACCAATAAAAGTAGCAGTTATGAATAGTAATAACCACTTTTTGAAATTATATATATTTTAAATTTCAAAATGGACTTCATTTTTGGATTCGTAATAACAAAATTAGCCTATGTTGAATTTTTGGTATTTTTCTGAGAACTTCCAATTTTTTATGAATAGTGAAAACTACTTACAAAAAACTTTTTAATCAAAATAATTTATAGTGATAAATTTTACTATTGAGTGGTTTTAAAGTATAATTAGAATGTATTTTTACTATTTTATCCAATGGTGGTCATTAGAATAAATTTAACAATGAAATTGGACATAAACAATTGTCAATCTTTTGATATATATTGTTTCTTAAAAACACGCTATTTGTTGTGACAGTGGGAATTAATTATAAAATTAATTAATGCAACTTATATGTTTGGAATTTTGTAAAATATACATCATTTTTGGATTCGGAATATCAATTATAGCTTAGGGTGAAATTTTGGCATTGTTCAATTTTTGATGAATAGTGAAACTACTAAGTGGTAGTTAAAAAACTGATTTTTCGTTTAAATGAAACATTACCACTTCTGTGATTTGATTTTCTAAAATCCGACATACATGGTTGTCATTAGGAAGTAAAATGTGGTTCAATGGGATTAAAATAATTTTTTTTGGTGAATAGTATCTTTTAAGTTTAATTAATCGCGATTAATGGTAATTAGTGAAATTTAAGGTAAAAATAGTATTATAAAAATATGGAATGACCTTTACACTTGTCCAACCACTATTGGATGTGTCATGGACGACCAAGACAATCCATGGGTCAACTTGGGGACCCCATGGAGCCACTTTGGTAGGAAAAGGACATAAATAACTCTTTATTTAATGTTAAAATAAAAAGGTCACAAACAAGAGTTGTTTTAATAAAACAATTTTTAAATGGGGTTATACAAGTCATATTTTTGAATATAAATATTCATTAGAAATATAAAAAGATTTCCTACATTATGATAGTTTTTTTATAATTTTTAGACATTAAATAAATTAAATTATTTATGACATTATGATGATTTAGCGATTACCTCATTAATTAACGATTTTAATAAAATGGAAGGATAATGTAAAATCTAAGCATTAAACTTGTCCAAATCCTATTGGATGAGAATATTTCGAACCCTTATCACCTTATCCTAGAAATATATTAGTTTGGGACCTTTATAATCCGAAAAATCATTTCATAATAATGTAAAATTTCAATCATTCCAAGAGTGCCCCTCCTCTCCTCTTATAAAAGGCCCCCACCTCTACCACCTTATTCACACATTCAAGCCATTTTTCTCGGCCAAACTCTACCCAAATACTCTCCCAACTTCCCTCCCTTACTCTTAGAATCCTCACTTTGGGAAGAAGTCTTCCCAAGGAAGCCTTTGGCTCAAATCAAAAAGAGTTACCCGATTTTAAGGTAATGTCTTCTCTTGTGTTCTTTTATTTTATTTTTCTTCTCCAACCCCCTAAACACTTTTTATTCATTTATTTTATAACAACACCAGTATCCTAAATATACTAGGATGTTGGTATAATAAGTATTCGAGCTACACTTACACACACCTACATCTAATGGTTAAAGAACATACTGTTTCTGTGGATGGAGAATTTTTGCCTCACGAAACGATGATTGTTCAACACTCATATAACACCTCTAATGGTGGCCATTATGATGAAATTATTTTTATATATTATATATATTATGTTTTTGTTTTCCTTATGATTTTTTATTTTTCATTTATGGCATAACTTTATAGTTTTCATTTGGGTAAACGCGATATTTTCATTTTAGGAAGTGCGGACTACCGCCCCCTCAAAGTGATTTGAATCGTTAATACCATATGTGGGATGTATAAAGGATGGAGTAAATTGTATTAGACGCTATATTATACTGTAATTATATTATACATTTATATCATTATGATTTCATTCCATTAAATACGAAATAGAAATGAAAGTAGCGTTCATGCGTACGTACGACTTACCGTCTCCATGAACGGTGCATTTCATTTCTTACCTCTAAATGTTATGTAATATTATAAATGAATGTACATACTGGATATATATGATGTATATGATATATACATCATAAATATAATTATGGATATAATGGATATATTACAATATGAACAAAGTGTAATTATAAGAAGTTTATTTTTGACTCAAGTAACTAAGATCGTCAAAACGACCGTTATTAACATAAATAATTACATAATGTTCATAACATGGTAATAAGTGATATAAAATGAACAATAAATTTGAAAAAGCTTCTTAAGAAATTATAAATTAACTCTAGTTTATTATTCAGGAGATCAAAGAACGGTCGAGTGAATCCGGACACGAGGTAAGGGAACTTCTGAACCCAATTTCTATTCTTTGGGTTAATCTCCTACTTTCAAATTATGTCATGATATTATTATGTCCTATATTTTATTTGTAATTTATTTATGTGTACTTATAGTGAATACACATAATAGACCTACTTTATTTAAAAAAATGATCTTTGTAGGGGTCTTCGTCTCAATCTCCTTTCATTGAGGCAAATTTTGTTTTATACACAACATTCTTTTATACGGTGTATAAACCCTTTTGACTTTGACTTTTATTCAAAAAAGAATCTTTTTTTACAAAGCGTTCTAATAAATGTCAAAAAGGAATGTTTTTATTGTCATACGTATGCGGTGACAACGACTTCTCCACCGCCGTGACCATTATTTGAGTTTCGGCTTCCTCTACAAGCCATAAATTTTTTTAAATGAAAAATAAATAAAAAGTTTTAATTTTATTTTATTTTGGTATTGAAAATGGTTTTGAAAGTGTTTTTATTATATCAATGTGTTGTATTGATATCTTGTGATTGAAATGTGGAAATGTTATGTTTCCTTTATGAATGTTTTATGTGATACGATTATGTTATGGTTTATGATATGTTTAAACCTGTTCATATGAGGAATGCATTTGACTTAATAAGTGACAGGTGGAGCCCGCTATATCTCCTCGATGCATCGGCAGGTCTCATGATAAAAATTAGTGTCTTGGCACGAGGCCTTGACAAAATATTATTTGTGGTCTTGGCATGAGGCCTTGGCTATGTTGTTATGATAGTCTGGCATTATGCATTCCATCATTATGAAAGTGGTTATTGATATTTCACGTGAATATTCAACCAGTAGAATATCCATGTGAGTAAGTAAATGGCATTATTTCATTTTACTTTTGCCATACTATGCTAAAGTTCAAGTTTAAAAGGCTTTTGTTTTAGTTATACATTGCCTTAAATGTTAATGTTTGTTTATGAAAGCTTCCGCTATATTGTTATCCTTACTGAGCATCTGAGCTCACCCCTTTCAATGTTTTAATTTTTCCAGGATGTGAAGAAGTATATTATGAATGATCTTCAGGGATAATATAAGGGGATAGGAAGAGAAGATGTTGTAGTTTTTTTTACTTTATGATGTAATGTAAGACTTGTGAATTTATCTAGTGTTTCCAAGGCTACTAAACTAACCGGTCTTTCGAGACTTGATCTTTTGTGATCATTCCAATGTTACGAATTAATGCATCGACTCTGGGTAGCTGGGGTCGGGGCACTACAGTTGGTATCAGAGGCATTTTAGTACTAACCTTGGAAGCTAGATTTAGATAAACTATGATTAGAGCACATAGCTCAGAGATAGACTTTGAGGATTAGTATAGAAGAACTTCCTAGAATTTTGTTGTTGTAGAGATTTTGTGAGTTTTTCTGAGCAATACATCCCTATCTGGATACGATCAGGTAGAGGCGGATCTGGCACAGATGTACCTAGGGGTAAAACCTGAAAACACCGCTTTGAGCTAGACTCGAATGGGAACTGGTGCACGACAACGGGCCTTGCTACACTCTTGGTTACGACACTCCCAGGGGATATGCTTAGGATAATTCTCGTTTTCCTTACAAACCACTATGAAGGGTTATGAGTATATAATTCCTCAAAGAAAACATTTTTATGATTATGGATTATATCCATAAATAGTTCAATTTATGTTAAGTATTTTATATGTATGGAATTATGTATTTTGATTCATAAAATAATATAGTTTATGTGATTGTTTAGAAATGGCGCCTAGTGGAAGGAATGGAAACCGTATCAATGCACGCACTCTGTGTAGGGATTTCCCTCCTGCTCAAGATAATTATTGTGGAGCTGGAGATAAAACTGGTGCTGATCAACATATTACCATACTGGGACAACTCACTCAGGTTATGAATAATAACCCGACTCGTATGGAGCACCCTGATCCGCAATGTGGAGGATCAATGTTAGACCGCTTCATGAGGCAACAACCACCAACATTTAATGGGGGTACAAATCCATTAGTAGCTGAGAAATGGATAAACTCCTTAGAGAAAATATTCCATGCCTTGGGGAGTAGCGAAAGGGAGAAGGTTGTCATGGCAGTCTACCACCTCACTGGAGATGCCGATCAATGGTGGTCGCTGAATCAAAACACAAAGGAAGATGAAGAAGTATCAAGTATGGACTGGAGAGAGTTCAAATGGATTTTATTAGAAAAATACTTTCCACATGACCATCAAGCAGAAATGGAAAGGAAATTTCTAATTCTGAGACAAAAGGAGGATGAGAATGTCGCAAAGTATGAGGTTAATTTTACAAGGTTAGCAAGGCATGCTGCAGATTATATACATAACCCAAGAAGTAATATTCATAGTTTCTTTGATGGTTTAAAACCATTTCTCCATCGAGATTTAGTATCACAATATTTATCAACATACGAAGATATTGTCTCGGGTGCTATCAAGACAGAAAAGGAATTCTCTAAGTCTTATGACAACAAAGTAAGGCAAGAGAAGAAGAGAACAGTGGAACAAGAAATGGATAAAGGGAAAAAGGGAAAGAAGGATTTTCCATTATGCGATAATTGTGGGAAGAATCACCCCGGTACTTGCCTGAAAGGAATGGGAGTTTGTTACAAATGTGTAGAAAAAGGTCACCAGGCACGTGATTGCAAGGGAAAGAAAGAGGCTATTAATGTTGAATGCTACAATTGTAGGGAAATGGGGCATTATGCAAATGAATGTCCTAAGCGTTAGAGAAACTTACCTCAGAAAAAGGCAAGGGATCAAGGACAATATTATGTTGTTACTACAGTTGAAGTGGAATAATTAATGTATTGGTGCTTTTGGAAACAAGGATTATATTCTGGTTATAAGAATAATGTGATATATAAGGATTGTACTACAGTACTTGTTTTTTTCATTAAGGTTTTAATATGATGAAGGTAATCATATTTTAAGTATGTGACAATAAGAGAAACTTTACTTTGTTTGGGGAATCTGATGTTACAATTGATTTTGGAATTTAGAGACCTTTTAGAAAAAGTCTGGACAGAGGTATTTTGGATAACTATATAGTTTGGAATGGATTAAGTTGAACCTTGGATAGTATTGTTTAAGGTTAAAACATTTATGAAGATTATTTTTTGAATATTATAATACTATAGTTTTAGGAAAAGGACAACCTGCAGGGTGGGGTATAACCCGTCGCGTCGGACAAAGCTGTAGGAATCGAACCCACAACCATAGTGAGCCAGGCCTTTATTACCTACCACTATCTTACAGGAAGTCCCTGGTTATTACAAAATAGGTTTACTAATCTAAATGGTATGTGTTAATATTTGGAACCTTATACAATTAGGATAAATATAATATTTTTGAGTTCTAGAGTGAAAGATAGGTTTGTGGTAAAAATTTATTAAAGAATGGAAGTCTACATAACAAGTATGTATATTCCCTTACGTTCTTAGTAAATCTCCTAAATAAATTCCTCAACTTTATAAAAGGTAACTTAAAACAAAAATGTTGCCGGTTAACTTTTCCAACTGAGGATTCAATGACCGTTTAACCAATCACAAGTTTGTGATTTTCTTATGGTTAACTTTCTCCTAATCCAGTTTCCTACAACTCTCCATCAGACCTTGATGGTTTGTTTTTATTCCATATCCATATTATCATAGAATCCTAGCATGGACTATCTCGGGTGACCTTTGTACTTATCTTTCTTTCTTTTAAAGTTATATTTTTATTAACCTTATTTTCGATGTGGGTTTTCCACAAAGGTATTTCCTATTTTCAACCTTTTATTTTCAAAGAAAAATTTCAAATTGCGAGGCCGCAATTTATTGAAGGAGGGGAGAATATAACACCCCAAGCTTCCATGGTATGCTCCTCTTTGAATAATAGAGCAGCGTGTGTTGTACGAAACCTCGAGTTCTAACACACTACGACCAATAAAAGTAGCAGTTATGAATAGTAATAACCAATTTTTGAAATTATATATATTTTACATTTCAAAATGGACTTCATTTTTTGATTCTTAATATCAATTATAGCTTAGGGTGAAATTTTGGCATTGTTCTGAAAAACTTCAATTTTTGATGAATAGTGAAACCACTAAGTGGTAGTTAAAAAACTGATTTTTCGTTTAAATGAAACATTACCACTTCTGTGATTTGATTTTCAAAATCCGACATACATGGTTGTCATTAGGAAGTAAAATGTGGTTCAATGGGATTAAAATATTTTTTTGGTGAATAGTAACTTTTAAGTTTAATTAATCGCGATTAAAGGTAATTAGTGAAATTTAAGGTAAATATAGTATTATAAAAATATGGAATGACATTTAAACTTGTCCAAAAAATATTGGATGTGTCATGGACGACCAAGAAAATCCATGGGTCAACTTGGAGACCCCATGGATCCACTTTGGTAGGAAAAGGACATAAATAACTTTTTATTTAATGTTAAAATAAAAAGGGCACAAACAAGAGTTCTTTTAATAAAACAATTTTTAAATGGAGTTATACAAGTCATATTTTTGACTATAAAAATTCATTATAAAGATAAAAATATTTACTACATCATGATATTTTTTTATAATTTTTAGACATTAAATAAATTAAATTATTTATGACACCATGATGATGTAAAATGGAAGGATAATGTAAAATCTAAGCATTACACTTGTCCAAAGCCTATTGAATGAAAATATTTCGAACCCTTTTCACCTTATACTCGAAATATATAAGTTTGCTACCTTTAGAATCCGAAAAATCATTTCATAATAATGTAACATTTCAATCATTCCAAGAGTGCCCCTCCTCTCCTCTTATAAAAGGCCCCCACCTCTACCACCTTATTCACAATTTCAAGACATTTGGCTCAGCCAAACTCTGCCCAAATACTCTCCCAACTTCCCTCCCTTACTCTTAGAATCCTCACTTTGGGAAGAAGTCTTCCCAAGGAAGCCTTTGGCTCAAATCAAAAAGAGTTACCCGATTTTAAGGTAATGTCTTCTCTTGTGTTCTTTTATTTTATTTTTCTTCTCCAACCCCCTAAACACTTTTTATTCATTTATTTTGTAAACAAACAGTATCCTCAATATACTAGGATTTTTTTATAATAAGTATTCGAGCTACACTTACACACACCTACATATAATGGTTAAAGAACATACTGTTTCTGTGGATGGCGATTTTTTGCCTCACGAAACGATGATTGTTCAACACTCATATAATACCTCTAATGGTGGCCATTATTATGACACTATTTTTATATATGATATATATTATGTTTTTGTTTTCCTTATGATTTTTTATTTTTCATTTATTTAATACCTTTATGGTTTCCATTATGGGTAAACACGATATTTTCATTTTAGGAAGTGCGGACTACCGCCCCCAAAGTGATTTGAATCGTTAATACCATATTTGGGATGTATAAAGGATGGAGTAAATGGTATTATACGATATATTATACTGTAATTATATTATACATTTATATCATTATGATTTCATTCCATTAAATACGAAATAGAAATGAAAGTACCGTTCATGCGTACGTACGGATTACCGTCTCCATGAATGGTGCATTTCATTTCTTACCTCTAAATGTTATGTAATATTATAAATGAATGTATATACTGGATATAAATGATTTATATGATATATACATCATGAATATAATTATGGATATAATGTATATATTATCACATGAACAAAGTGTAATTATAAGAAGTTTATTTTTGACTCAAGTACCTAAGATCGTCAAAACGACCGTTATTAACATAAATAATTAAATAATGTTCATAACATGGTAATAAGTGATATAAAATGAATAATAAACTTGAAAAAGGTTCTTAAGAAATTATAAATTAACTCTAGTTTATTATTGAGGAGATCAAAGAACGGTCGAGTGAATTCGGACACGAGGTAAGGGAACTTCTTAACCCAATTTCTATTCTTTGGGTTAATCTCATACTTTAAAATTATGTCATGATATTATTATGTCATATCTTTTATTTGTACTTTATTTATGTGTACTTATAGTGAATACACATAATAGAATTACTTTATTTAAAAAAATGATCTTTGTAAGGGTCTTCGTCTCAATCTCCTTTCATTGAGGCATATTTTGTTTCATACACAACATTCTTTTATATGGTGTATAAACCCCTTTGACTTTGAATTTTATTCAAAAAGGAATCTTTTTTTACAAAGCGTTTTACTAAATGACAAAAGGAATGTTTTTCTTGTCGTACGTATACGACGGCAACGACTTCTCCGCCGCCGTGACCATTATTTGAGTTTCGGCTTCCTCTACAAGCCATAACTTTTTTTAAATGAAAAATAAATACAAAGTTTTAATTTTATTTTATTTTTGTATTGATAATGGTTTTGAAAGTGTTTTTATTATATCAATGTGTTGTATTGATATCTTGTAACTGAAATGTGGAAATGTTATGTTTCCTTTATGAATGTTTTATGTGATACGATTATGTTATGGTTTATGATATGTTTAAACCTGTTCATATGAGGAATGCATTGGACTTAATAAGTGACGGGTGGAGCCCTCTATAGCTCCTCGATGCATCGACAGGTCTCATGAGACAAACTAGTGTCTTGGCATGAGGCCTTGACAAAATATTATTTGTGGTCTTGGCACGAGGCCTTGGCTATGTTGTTATGATAGTCTGGCATTATGCATTACATCATTATGAAAGTGGTTATTGATATTTTATGTGAATATTCGACCAGTAGAATATCCATGTGAGTAAGTAAATGGAATTATTTCATTTTACTTTTTCCATATTATGCTAAAGTTCAAGTTTAAAAGGCTTTTGTTTTAGTTATACATTGCCTTAAATGTTAATGTTTGTTTATGAAAGCTTCCGCTATATTGTTATCCTTACTGAGCATCTGAGCTCACCCCTTTCAATGTTTTAATTTTTCCAGGATGTGAAGAAGTATATTATGAATGATCTGCAGGGATAATATAAGGGGATATGAAGAGAATATGCTGTAGTTTTTTTTACTTTATGATGTAATGTAAGACTTGTGAATGTATCTAGTGTTTCCAAGGCTACTAAACTAATCGGTCTTTCGAGACTTGATCTTTTGTGATCATGCCAATGTTACGAAGTAATGCACCAACTCTGGGTAGCTGGGGTCAGGGCGCTACAATCTTGGATACTTAGTAAGGATAACTATATAGCAGAAACTTTCATAAATAAGAATAATCATTCAAGGAAATGTGTAAGACTAAAACAAAATCCTTTTAAACTTAAACTTCAGAATAATATAGAAAATATAAATCAAAAAATTCCATTTACTTATTCACATGGATATTATACAAGTCGAATAATCACATGTTATATTAATAGCTAATTTCATAATGATGGAATGCATAATTATAGACATCATAACCACATAGTCAAGGACTCATGCCAGGACTACAAATAAGATTTTGTCAAGGCCTTGTGTGAAGACACTGGTTTGTCTCATGAGACCTACTGATGCATCAAGGAGATATATCGGGCTCCAACCGCCACTTACTATGTCCAATGCATTCCTCATATGAAAAATTTGAAACATAACTTAAACATTCCTATTAAAAATATCATACGAAATGTCAATAATTTAACCATAAACCATGAATGGTATAAAAATAGAACATCAATAGTCAAAAATATTACAAAACCTTCAATATAATATTGAAGATTCTATCATAACAAATCAACTTCAAATAAGCGTAAAATCCAACAAAGTATATTGACATAGATGAAATAAAAACAATTTGAGAGAAATATCTATTTCTATTTTAAAATAATTTAAAAGTCACATAATTATAAAAGAAAAAACTTATTTTTCTAATATTCTCATAATATTTTAAGGGAAGCTTAGAAGGTGTTATAATGGATGAAAATGGACGCACCCGCCTCATAAGTTAAAAAAACATTCTTTCCTTAATTTTGTCGAAAATTTCATAAAGTACCTTTTTTGGAAAATGAAAGAAAGATTACTTTAAAAACATTTTATAAAAAGTAAAACAGGGGTATAAATTAATTTAACCCATATTCTAGTAAATATTAAAAAAAATTGAAATACATTTTTAAGAAACACAGATGTGGATGATAAAGAAGGCCTAGTAGATACTTATGTATAAACAACCTCAGATAATAAATAGATTGTAAAATTAACCCTTACCTTGTACATTTCCTTGGTAGAGGGTATGTTAACCTCCTATATAATAGTTAAATTATTTTTAGTAAATTATAAAAGAACCACATACATAAATATGATATCATATATGATCTTCTAATATTGCTTTGTTGATAATATTCCAGTAGTATCATTGTTTTGGGTGTTAACTGATTCGTTTTCCATTATACGTTTTATTACGTAACTCATGTTTGTTATGTATAGGATGTATTTGATTCATATTGAGAATTATATTAAGTTATTAAAAATTATTTTTAATCATAAAATGAAAATTATTCTTGAATGGTTATGATGGAGAATGAATCTCATCGCATTCGTGAAGATGGTAGTCCGTACGTACACACGTATGGTGAATTTTCATTCATAGGATGGATAGAATAATGAACATTGTTGTACCATATTTATAATAGCATCACAATATGTAGAAGTTACTAGAGTTATTATTTTGGTATGTAAACAACAAAGAAATAGGAAGTGGAAGAAGAAAAGAACTTTGAAAGAGGTGATCAAATTATTACCTCTTCTTCGGGTGCTTCCTTTTGATATTAACAAAAGGGATACATAGGTTGGATTTTTGATAAAAGTAAGGACTCTAGGTTTAAGTGAGGGTAGTTAGGAGGATATTTGATTAGGGGTTGGTCGATCCAAATGGATTTGGAGGTGTGAAATTAAGAGAAGGAGAAGTACCCTTTTATAAGAGAGGTGAGGGTCACTTTAGGAAAATCTTGAAATATTAATTTATTATACAATCATATTCGGTTTATAATGTCTCAAAAAGGATTTTTCAGAGGATAAGGTGTGTCTTGGTCGAAAAATTATCAACCAATAGGTTTTAGGCAGGTTTAGGTCACCATATTAACATTATCTTTTAGATTTAACTCTTAGTTAAATAGTTTAACTTTTACCATGTCCTCTAGAATTATTATAATAAATAGTTAATAAACTTACTATAACAAACAAATATAATCCCTAGTGGTTTTTTATTGATGTATATAACCATATATAAGTTCTTTGGCTGAACATTATTTTTTTAGGAATATTTTATCATTTAATAAAATAGTATTTATTTTAAAAACTCATTTATGTAAATTTTGACACTATTTAGTATTTGGTTTTTTTGAAAGTCATAAAAACTTTATTACTTTAAAAAAATATATTTAATCAACCATAAAATATCATATTAACCTATAAAATTCTTGAAATGCATAAAAAGTCTTAATTTAGTGTTATTTTAATATTTAGAATATCAATTATTTTAATCTTTCATTAATAATGTAATTACTGCATCATCATTGCATCATAAATAAATTTAATTATTGAATGTCTAAAAATTATAAATAAAATACCATTATGTAGGAAATCGTTTTATATTTTTAATGAATATTTATAGTTGAATTTATCTTATGTATAACCCTATATTATAAATTGTTTAGTTATTAAAATTTGAATTAAACACTTTTAACTATTCTTTAAATAAAATATATTAAATGTCCTAATCTAATCCTAGTGGATAAAAAAGGATAATATTAAAATAATAAGGATTATTTTGGTCGAAATACACTTATCCAATAGAATTAGGACACATGTTAGGGTAATTATAATATCATTTTTACGTTTAATTACCCTATTTACTTTTAATTGTGGTAAATAAAATTCAAAAGTTACTATTCAAACAAATTATTTTCATCCTATTGAACCACATTTTACCTACTGATGTAAACTGTGTTTCTAGAATTTTTGAAATTCAATTCAAAAAATCAGTAAAATTACTTTTTATGCAAATTTGCAAATATGCCTAAAAGGTGGGTAAAAGACTGTAAAATGTTCAATAAAATTTTATATATCTAATCTTATTATAAAATAACTTCAACGAATTAAATTGGACTAATATAGGTATTACGTATCTATTTTGAATATAAAATAAATTGAAATAAAAATATTAATTGTTTTAATAAAAGTTGATTTTAAAAAATAACACAATGTTTTTCACTATTCATAAAAAATTATAAGTTTTTAGAAAAACAGAAAAAATTCACCCTAAGCTAATTTTGATATTCCGAATCCAAAAATGAAGTACATTTTAAAAAATAAATTTATAAAATTTCAAAAAGTGGGTATTACTATTTATAACGGCTAGTTTGATTGGTCGTGGTGTGTTAGAACTCAAAGTTGCATACAACAAAAGCTATTGTATTATTAAAAGAGAAGTGTACCGTTCAAGTTTGGGGTGTTACAATATATTTCAGACCATTGAGAGTGTGTATCTCTAATGGATATGTGCAATGTGGAGGAGTGAAAAAACCGACATGAATGAGGACCAAGGAGGCCCAATTCCACACAACACATTCCTGAGATAACCGTGGAGAGGCTCTTAGTTTAATGTCCTAGAGTTTGGACCTGTGAGATTGTGCATCCCTTATACATGGGTAAAAAACCTACAAATAATCCTAAGCCCACGTATTCTATGATCGGTGTGGGAAATAAAGAGTGATGTTAGGCTTCCCTTTTACATTTAGAAGCTTACAAGAAGGGTGATGAAATGATGGGTTGATAATGTCTCAAAAACACTTTCATTCTAATTCATCGTGCACAAATTCATGAAGGGGAAACAACAGGCGTGTTAAAGTTGCACTAGAATATTGGGAGGTTAGAATGATGTAAATAAAGACTCCCAAGATCTGAATTATGGAAGGGGATACTGGTGGGAAAGAACACTGTTGACCATGTTCAAAATGTAGGATCCACAACCTCACCAGTCAAGGGTGAAGCATGAAAATACAGGAATCAACTATTGACCAGGTTTGAAACACAGGATCTATAATTTGTTACTAATAATTCATTAGGGTGTTGGTCCCAGATGGGAGGTAAGCCGAAGCATCATGACACCATCACCGTTAGGGGGTCCGTTTGGATGTGAAAGGTGGTATAAATCCAATCCTAGAGAGACTTGGAGTATGGAGACCAGTCGGGGAAATTTCAGCATGGAACTCGACTCTATAGGTTTTCCCCTAGTGTATCAGTGCATGTAAGTGGTATGACCCAACTAAAGTCTTGGTAAAAGACCTTGGTATTGGAAATAGTTTAAGGTCATATTTCAGAGACCAATGGATCTTAGTTTATGGTCATAGAGTTTGGACCATTTAAATCTAGTTTAATATCAAGTGCATGGGATGTGTCCGTGCAGTTTAACATCATGTGGTAAAGACACAAAATATTACACAGTGTATTTTCATGAAACTAGGATTTTGATTCATAGTTCAGTGTAATGTTGTAGATATGGGAAGATATAGTTTAACTTCTCATGGTAAGGATGATGTGACATAGTTTAACGTTATTTCACAGGGACATCAAGTGAGAGGAGTATTCTCAAGGGAGGTGTATGGCGTAGCTGTTAAAACCGGACAATATTGAGGACCACAGAGGCCCTTAATCACCATGTAATCTGAAGGGAAACTCAAGCCAAGGGGCCAAGTGTTTGAAGGATTTTGTGGCTAGGACCAAATAAAAAGTGTCTGAGTGTTTCTAAATATCGCATAAGGATGGTAATAAAGAGACATGTAGTTCTTGCACACAGAATGGTAGATGACCAATGCCAAAGGTGATGTACTCTCAGACATGTGTTTTGCAGTTTAAAGACATCAAAATTGGACTATATGGTTCTTAGTTTAAGTTCATATAATTGGGAAAGTTGTACACAGTTTAATGACGTGTTCTCAGGATGTGGCCATGTAGTTTAACATCATGCGGTAAGGACACATAATGTTTCACAGCTTATTTTCATGCAACCATGATGATGCAGCATAATTTAGTGTCATCTTTTAGAGACAGGAACACATAGTTTAATTTCATAAGGTAAGGAAGATGTAATATATTTTAACATCATTTTGTAGGTACATCACACTCATTATGTGAATTACTATTTGAGGAACATGTCATTGGTCTAAGGAGTGATGTGATCCCCATATATTGTGACCAAAGAGTATGTACTATTGGGATATACCTTATGAATGATATAATTTACTTCCCATTTGGGATCCAACTTTGGTGTATTTCTTCTAGGTATCATATACATCCTTAGAGCCCATACTATGTTACCTTAATGGAAGGAGTATAGATGAACATTATTGTGGAAATTTTTGGATATCTTGTTTTGTTGGCTCTATAAATTATGCAAGGCTCAGAGGTTGTTCTCAACAAGGGATTATAGTTCATCTAGACAAACTTATGCTATTTTTTCTGACGTCTTATGACAATATACAGTTGTTTGGAGCGATGGAAACTGAATATCAATGGGTAGGACTACCTCTGTTCTCTATACTAGGGAATATAGAGTCCCCTGGGTGGAATTGGGGTTTGTTTTTTGATAATACCAAAGAGCATTGGGGATCTTTTCCGACCAATTCTTCTTGTTTTAGACCACCATATTCAACAGGATATTAGAGAGGGTTTTATTAAACACCTTGATATGTCCATTTTCTTGCACATGATAGAAAGAATTATGGTTGGACTGGATGCTGCACTTGGCTTACAATGTATTCAGCTGAGTTACCTGGAATTTCTTTATGTTATCATTGAGAACATAATTTTAGATTCAGAATTGACAGAAGATGTTGGAGATCATTAATTCAACAGTAGACCAGGCCTACACTTCCTTTATAGGAATCACTTCTACCCACTTGAAAACGAAATACTTCGTGTCCATAATGAACTTGCATTGATGAGATGTTTATGGTGGATATGGTCCCATGATATCAAGTCCCTAGACCAGAAAGGTATATGAATAATAGGTAGTATGGATGAGATCTAGAAGTTTATGCATGAAGTTATCAAGGATCTGAAATGCGTGTAACTTCTTTGAAAACTCGATACAATCATGGACCATGGTGGACCAGATGTATCCAAACCTGTGAATCTAGTGGGAGAAATTCTTTCCTATTTGATGTGAACCACATTAATCGACATGAACTTCTTACATAACCTATGGAATCTCATCTCCTTGAATGAAGTGGAGGATAATTCTGTAAAACCCGCATTCATAGAGTCTTCTAAAGGCTAGGACCACTATTGAGGGGGAAATATACTACACACTGACGAATTTGCTCAGGTTTGTCTATATATAATGAGATATTGTCATGATTAAGATACTCAATGAAAGGGGATGTCCAATCAGAGGTTTCTTCCAACATGGGTGGATCTAAAGGTCCTGATGTGGAAGCACCAGTAGCCACGTGGTTTACATGTAGGTTGTCATCATTGTTTGGAGTATTGGTAGTGATGAACCTTTGATGTTCCATATGGATAAACAGATCATCCTAGTTAGGATTCGAAAGAGACATGGATATAATATCCAAGGAATCAAATCGACCATTCTACGACTGGGGAACGTGAGTCTTGGCTGAGAAGGGAACTGATCCATTAGCTGGCGAGTTGATTCCAATGAGGTAAAGGGATCTATCTTCCTGATAGTATAATCACCATTGACATACTTTACGAGTAACTCGATGTCCCCCTTTACATGAAGGTGGGTAACATCAATCTCTAGAGAGATCTCAAGACCAGTAATGAGATCATGATACTCTGCCTTATTTTTGGTGCGGCCTTATGATAGAAATAAAAGGCAAGACAACCTTTGTGGGCATGATGAAGACAATACCAAGGCCTACACTATTGAGTATGGGATCATTGAGCCTTCTTCCGATCAGGCTCTGAGAGGTTCCATCAAAATTAATCTTCCAATATAGTGTAGCCTAATCCACTAAGAATATGTCCTCATCTAAAAAATCACGATCCCGGGACATCTCTGATGGGGTCGGATAGGCATCTAGAAAGTCCTCCAAAGCTTGACCCATAAAATACTATGTTAGGACAAAGCTGATGAGGTAAGATTTTTTATTTGAATTTTGTTTTCTATTATTAAGGAAGTTTAAGAAAATAAGGGAAATCACATCACTTTGTATTTGGAGAAATTTGGATGGCCATCGTATTCAGAAGAATCAGACTCACAATGCTTAAAAGGTCAATCATATTCAGGAGATGTTGGTAGATAAGTCTCATTGGATTCACAATGAATCCTAAATGAAAAGATCGATCGTATTGAAGAAGAATCTTTCTAGAAGTAAATGGTTATCAAATTCACTTTAAATCTGGTATGGAATTTTTGATTGTAATGGGAGAATAGGAGTCTGCATGACTGTGGAAAATAAAATGTGATAATGCTTTTTTGATATTGGAGTTCTCATAAATCATAATTAAGGGAAATAACCTATGATGAACTCTTGAAGAAAGAACGAGGGAGTGGAAGAAAAGTAACCAATCATATTAAGATTGATTGTATCTTGTTGGAAAGAAGAAAAATGTGATGAATATTGCATTCAGACTAATTGTATTCTGGTCAATTGTTTTCTGAACAACTGTATTTGGGATGAATTAGAAAGAAGGATGTTGCTAAAGGAACTATAGAAGCCGATTGTTATCATATTTAGAAGAGAAATAAGCTGATAATCTGAATTGATGTGGAATTATTTTTAGATAAATAATTGTTTGAGATCATATTAAGGAAATGAAAAAAAATAATGGAGTGTCCATTACAAAGAGGAATTTTAGATCTTAATCAACAATGTGTGAACTTTTTTAAAAAGTTTGAATTAATTTGTTTACTATTCAAGTGTTTTAAGGGAATTTCTGAAGAAAAAAGATGGATGTGTTGTAAAGGGGGAGATTGAAATTCAAAGAAGGTTTTTTTCTTCAATTGGTACTGATAATTGTATTAAAGAAATTGGATTTATAAAATAGGGTTCAGATATTGAATTCAGATTGGCATTTGAAAAAGGAAATCTAATAAAGATATGAAGTTTAAAGCTGATTCTACAATATTTGAGAAGAGTTGAAAATGTCATAAATACACTCAAAATTCAAGGAAAATCGATATTTTTTTTAATTTGGATGAGAAATAATTTTTTGGGGATAACTACCAAAACCATCTTTGGGTCACCTATAAAAGGACAAAGTACTTTGTACTTTTTCTTACTCGGATGTATTATTCAGGGAAACAGAAAGAAGCTTCAACTTTCTTGGGAGAGAAAATGTTTTTAGTATTGAGATTTTGTTGAAAACATTTTGAAATATTGAAGTGAAGAAGAAGAGGCAAGATCACAATGTTAATCAGCTGTTAATCATATTCAATATTTATTGTATTTAGTGGTCCATTTTTTTGGCTTGTTATCGTATTTGGAAGATCATTGTATCTAGATGGACTAATCTGATCTAGGATTTCTGTATTGGTATTTTTGGACTAAGGACGAATGTTTTATGAGTTTTATTGATCATATTGTAATAGAGTTATGTCCATCGGATTGGGAAATCATATTTGAAGATCATATTTGAAGAATTGGTGTGGGAATATTTGATTGAGAAAACTGACAGATTTTTTATTACGAAGTCCAATAGGTTCTTACCATCCTTTGGGTAAGAAAGTGAATAATTTTTTTCAATTGAATACATTTTTGGAAATTTAAAAGAAGAACATGTAACATATTTTTAACAAAAATATTGAATTACACTATTTGTTTTAAGAGGGTGAACACACACTTTTGGATTTTTTTTAAAGTTCTACACAAGTGAAATGATATATACTACTCATTTTATTCCATACAAAGGATTGATTTCTAGTGTATTGTGTGGTATTGAAACATTTCCAAATAACAAAAAGGATTTATCTATTCTTGTTGAATAGAAAACCTTTTAAATACTTGAATTCTTATGGATGTGTGTTTGAATTGTTTTTAAGTAGGAAATTGAATCTTTCATAGGAGGGAACTGTTGTTTCAATGGAAAATAAAAGAAAAAATATCCCTGATTCATCCCCCCTCTTAGTGATAAAAATACACTGACTGGTCACTTTCAATTGGTATTAGAGGGCAGGTTCCCTTCTCTTATTCTTTGCGGATGGAGAATTTGAATTATGTGAATAGTAAAGGCCTTCTGGTGTTTGGTGAAAATAATTATCATAGATGGAAATATATATATTGATTAGTTATGATTTTCTTGAAGCTTCAACAGTTGGGTTTCATCCCATTGATGATAAAGTTCCCCTAACATCTATTGATAATAAGAATCTTGAGAGTAATGGAATGACCAAGAATGGTTTATTTTAATCACTTTCTTAAAGTGATTTCTTTAGTGTGAAATGTGTTGAGGCATCTAATGGTATATTGGATAAATTGAAAAACATATATGAATTCAATAGAAAAGTGAAGAAGTAAAATCTACAAATATGGAGGCTGAAGTACAAAGATTTGAATTTGGGTGAGCATGAATATACTAAGGAATTCATTTATAGGGTGAATGACATTGTTATCACTATAATATGTCTTGGTGAAAGGTTATAATATTATTAAATTGTTGAAAAGATCTTGAGAATTATTCCAAAATAGTTTGATGCAAAATTTCCTTCACTGGAAGATAAATATCCTAAAACATTATCTATAAATGATTTACATATCACTGTCATCACTTATCAAATGAGAAGGCAAAAAAATATGAAAATCAAAACAAAAGCTGATATATAAATTTATTTTAGGTATAAATAGAAATAAATTTTTGATAATATTCTTATTGAAGACGATGTTGGTGAATCTAATTCTAAAAATGATGTATGTAAAAATCTTAATGATATTTTATCCTTGTTTTTTAAAAATGTTAAAAGAGGTACATGGAAATACAAAGGGAAACTTCCCTTGAAATGTTTTGAAAGTGGAGTCATTGGGAATTTTTTGGTTAACTATCTTCAAATAAATAAATAAAAGGATATTAATGAAGAAGAAATAAGTCCAATAAAATTATGGGAGAATCATGGAGATAAAGGAAAATCCGATTCTATAGGGAAAGATAGAAAATTATTCAAATAAAAAAGAAGAATTTTATTATCTAAAGATGAATTAGTTGAATGCAGTGAAGTTGAATCCAAAAAATATATTGAGTATGGTATTGAGAATACCTTTATTGGAACAATAAATAATGAAGAATTTAGAAGCAGTATTTCTTAAGAAGAAGAAACTCTACTTGAATTTCATTTGATAGAATAGTTGAAATAATGTCTGAGAAAGATCAGAAGTCTTTAAAAGAAAAGAAAAAAGTTGTAAGATGAATGTTCCTCAATAATGAATCAAGATTTTTTTGTTTATGAGAATGTGGATGTGGTAAAATAAATTGAGTATTTTAAAAACTCTCTTGAGGAATAAAATAATCTTAATGATAATATCGTAAGTGAAGTTGGAATAAAAAGAATAATAATTGGAACTTTTCCAGGAAAAGTTATATACATATGAAATGAGGAATACAAGTTTCAAAAAATATATCTCAAAAGTTTTTGAAAGTTATATTAATGAGAAACTTGATAAGGTTCAACAAAAGTTACCCTCAAAGGGTGATAAGAATTATGGAAGTGATTATGAAATAAAGAAAGTTGGGAAAGTTATGTATGTGGCCAAAACCAAAAAATTTGATAATTTAGAAGTTTCTAAAAATCATGAATCCAAAAATTATGAATCCAAAAATGTTTCCAACACTTCCGGTTCCAATAAATCTAAAAAGAAAAGGAAGATTCCTATTGAAAATATAAGAGTTAATGGGTCATAAAATAAATACAATAATGTTGGTGTGGAACAAATTTACAATTCCAGTCAATATGGAAGTTTTAAAGGAAAACACTCTTTCTATGGATAATGTAGGTATTGTAGTGGATTTGGACACATGACTAATATGTGTTGGTTCAACCAACTACATTACTATTACTCTATAGGTTATGGAAGATAAAGTTTGAGGGGGATTCAATTCCCTCAAAAGAATAAATCTAAGAAGGATATTCAAAATAAATTTGAGAAGGTTGGCGTGAAGATTAAAAATAGGTTTAAAATTTTTAAAACTATTTTTGAAAGATGTGAACAATCTGGAAACCTTACAAAATGATATATTATATTTCTACAAGAATAAAAAAATATTCTTAACAATTATCAAAAGTAGATAGTGAATAAATAAAATAAATAAGAAACAGATCTTGTTGTTGAAACTACATTGAAAGATACAAAAGGAGAACGAACATGGATTCTTGATAGTGGGTGTTATTATCAAATGATAGGATATTTGAAAATTTTTATGAATGTTAAAAATTTTAATAAAGACACAATGACATTTTGAAATAATGAATCCTTGATAATCAAAGGTTTTAGAGCAGCCATTATTGGAAAAGAAAAGTTGAAATCCAAGAAAAATTTGTGTGTTGATGGGATGAAACAAAATTTTATAAGTGTTTCACAATTGTGTGATGATGGTAATAAAAGTTAAACTCAGTGAATATTGGTGTTTTTTGAAAAATTAAGAATATGTAAAGATTGTTACAAGAGGCCAATGTACAAAAGGAAATTTGTTTCAGTTTGGTGAAATAAAAAACTCTTGTTACATGAGTGTGGTGCAAGAGAATCAATTGTGGAATAAATGTCCGAGACACTTGTGTCAAATAAAAATGAGTAAGGTATCAAAGATTGATAGTGTCTGGTACATTTATTCTTTAATAAGAAGAAGATATTTGTTTTTTTTGTTATTTTTCATAAAGGAAAGATTACAAAATCAGTGCATAAGAAAGTTGATATTTTTATAAGAATACCCCTAGAGTTGATTCATTATGATATTTATGGGCCAATGAGAAAAAAATCAACCAATAGAGATAAGTACTTCATTAATTTCATCAATTATTTTACTCTTATTAATTGTGTTATGTATATGAAACACAAGTCGGATTCTTTGAAAATTATTATAAGTCTCAAAAGGAAATATGATAATTAATGTGAGTATTCAGTGGAGAAGTTGAGAACCGATAATGGTGGTGAATATAGGAGTGAATATTTTGGATGTTATCTTGAGAAGCATGGAAATCATCATGAGTATAGTTCCCCATACACTCCTTAACAAAATGGGGTTTCTAAAAGAAATAATATATGTTTTGTGGAAATGGAAAGAACTATGTTACATGAACATGGCCTTTCCCATTACTTTTGGAGTCAATCCATGAGTACTATTGTGTACATTCAAAACTGATTTTTATACAGACCTAGCTCGTATATGAATCCATATGAATTGTTTTATTGGAAAACTCCAAGTTTTAACACTTAAGAGTTTACGAGAGTCCATGTATTATAAAGTAGAAAGGTGGAATGCTTGGAAAGTTTGAGTAGAAAGGTGAAGAAGGAGTGTTTCTTGGATATTCTCTAGAAGGAAGAGGATATAGATTTTTCAATAAAGAAACACAAATAATTTTTGATTCAGTTGATGTGAAAGTAATTTAAAGATCTGAGGAATAAATGTGTAATCAGGTAGGCAAGGAAGTTGAGCAGGATAAGGAATGTTTTGAATTGTTTTTTTCTATAAGGATACTAACAATTGTAGTCCTCCTCAATAATAATAATCAGAATCAACTTTTTCTAGTGATGAGGAAGATTCTGAAAAATCACATCCTAGGATGAGGAAACAAGTGGAAGCTCAGAATGTAATTGGTGATCAACATCAAAAGGTTCAAACAAGAAGAAAAAAATTGATTAAACATACTCCTTTGTATTCAAAAGTGGAGCCTAATGATGTGAAATAAGCTTTTGAGTATCCATAATAGTTTCAATAAATGAATGAAGACTTGTATTATATTGAAAATAATGATACATGGGAACTTTTACCTAAGACAAAAAATAAAAATATAATTGGTAGAAAGTGGGTTTTTCAGAACCATCTAAATGAAGAAGGTGAAGTGATAAGAAACAAATAAATATTGGTGTGATAAGGGTTTTCAAAAATTAAAGGAATTTATTTTGATTAATTTTTTACTTTAGTGGGAATATTAGAAATAGTCATAATTTTTCTTGCTATTTCTGCACAATTAGGTTACAAGTCGTTTCAAATGGTTGTTAAATATGCATTCTTCAATGGTCATCTGGATGATGAAGTTTACACTGAACAACCTTGTGTATTTTTTTGGGAAAGATTAAAGTTACATATATAGGTTAAATAAGGTAATTTATGGGATAAAACAGGCTCCGAGAGAATGATATTTCAAATTGGATACTTGATTAAGGAAGATGAGTTTCAAGAAAGGAAGAGTTTATAATAATCATTATGTTAGATAAATTCAAGAGTAATCCCTCATAATAATTGTTTATGTTGAGGAAATTATCTTTGATGGTAATGATGAAAGAAGGTGTGAATGATTTCATGAAGAGATGAAAACATTTTCTGAAATTTCAATGTTGGAGGAAATGAAATACTTTTGTAGGTTAAACATTTTACAAAAGAAGAAACATATATTTCTTTCCCAAGAAAATTATACTAAGGAACTTCTTAAGTAGTTTGGAGTGTAAAAAACAAAACCTGTTTCTACATAAATTTTATTGGGAACAAAGCTGAAAAAGGATGAAGATGAAAAATAAGTTGATCTGAAAGAATTGTGAAAGCCAATTGGAAGTTTGTTGTATTTGACTGCCTTAAGACTTGGAATTGTTTATGCTTTTACATTATGTAAAATATTTTATAGTTCTCTAAAAGAATCACATTTAATTCCTGAAAAAATAATTCTAAGACACATCAAAGGCACAACATAATTTAGAATCAGATATGACTGCTCAGAAAGTATTGATTTTTTTGGGTATTCAGATGCTGATTGAGAAGGAAATGTTGATGATAGATGATTCACATCTGATGGGGTATTATTTATGGAAAAGAATTTTTTTTCATTAAAAGAAACAAATTTGAGTAACTCTTAGTATGAATAAAGTTGAGTATGTTTCTACTACTCAATCCACTACTCAACTTATGTGGATGAAAACTCAATTGGAAGACTTACTTATTGAAGTGAAGTTACCCTTGATCTTGGGTTGTGACAATCAAAGTACAATCAATTTAACCAAGAATCCAGTTCAAAATTATCATTCATAACATATTGATATCAAATACCATTTCATCAAAGAGAATCTGAAGAATAATGAATTAAATATGGAGTAAGTTCCAACATCAGAAAAAGTTGCTGATATTTTAAAAAAACCTTTACTGAAGGAATACTTTTCTAAATTGAGGTTGACCATGGGAATCTAACCTCTTTCTCATCACTTATGAGGTATGTTTGTCTATCCCCTCTCTCATATTACCATTGGATTGTTTTTTTAAGGGGGATAATTTAATTGTTTCATAAATCTATCCTTAAAATGCATGGAAAAAGGTAGAGTTGTGAGTAAGATATGAATTCAACCATGTATTGCGAGTGAACTGTTATAACTATTTGTTTAAGTTTTTTTATAAAACAAATTTTTTGTACTCCATGAAAGGTGAAGAAACTGAGAAAGAAAGGAATAAAATCTGAGAATGTTTTCATTGTCACTTATTTTGTACATCAAGGTTTTGTTATAAATGATTCGTGTTTCCTACAATGAGTTAGCTCATGAAGGCATAGAATTATTGATAAGTGATCCAATTATCAAGGATACAAATTTTAGTGGTTTATGAAACTTAGTTGAAAACAAAATCCAAAGGGGATGACTATTAGAACCAAGATGTTGATTAAGGTGTTTGTATTTGAATACTATCTTTTTTTTTTCAAGGAATTTTAAGAAAATAAGGAAAACCACATCACTTTTTGTTTGGTGAAATTTGGACTGACCATCATATTCAGAATAATCGGACGCATACTACTTGAAAAGTTCCATCGTATTTAGGAGAGGCTAGCAGAAAAGTCTCATCAGATTCACACTAAATCCAGAATGAAAAGATTGATTGTATTGAGGAATAATATTACCAGAAGTAAATGATCATCATATTCACTCTAAATTCGGTATGAAGGTTTTGGTCGTAATGGGAGAATCAAACTTTTCATGACGATGGTAAATCAAATGTGATGATGCTTTACTAATCATGGAGTTCTCATATATAATATGTTTGTGATAGAACTTTTGATTAATGCTTAATAAAATAAAGGGGAGTGAAATAAAAGTAGTCAATCGTTTTCAAATGAAACAGATCTGGTTGGAAAGAAGAAAAAGTTGTTGAAGATAATATTCAGCCTGATTGTATTCCGGTCAATTATTTTCTGAACAATTGTATTCAGGATGAATTAGAAAGAAGGATATGGGTAAAGGCACTATAGTAGCTGATCATCATTGTTTTCCGAAGAAAAATAATCTTTTAATCAGACTTGGTGTGACATTGTATTTATAGAAAAAAAAATTAGATCCTATGACTGCAAAGAAAATAAAAGAATGATGTGACTATTACAAAGATGAATTTAATTTCTTAATCAACAATGTATTCAACCATTTAGAAAATATTGAATTAATGTTTTTATGTTTCAAGTGGTTTAAGAGAATTTCTATAGAAAATATATGGATGTGTTGTTAAGGGGGGGAGGCTTGAAATTCAAAGAATGTTTTGTTTTATTCAATTGGTATAACAAATTGTATTGAAGAAATATGATTGATAAAAATATATTCTAAAATTCAATTCAGATTCGAATTTGAAAACAGAAATCTGATGAATAGATAAAGTTTGAATATGATTTGAGAAGAGTTGGAAAAGTCATAAATGCACTCAAAATTCAATGGAAATTTAGATTTGGTTGAATTTGGTTGAGCACGAATGTTTTGGGGATTCCTGCCAAAACCATTCTTGGGTCACCTATAAAAGGAGAAAGTACTTTGTAATTTTTCTTATTCATATGTACTATTCACAAGAAGAGAGGGAAGCTCCAAATTTTTGGGGAGAGAAATAGTTTTCAGTATTGAGCCTTTGTTAAAAAAAATTCGATGGATTGAAGTGAAGGATGAGAGATAGGATTTCAACTTTACTCGGCTATTAATTGCATTCAATATTCATCATATTCATTCATCTATTTTATTCATCTTGTCATTGTATTCAAAATATCATTATATATGGATGGATTAATTGGATATGGGATTTCCATATTGGGATTTTTGAACTGAGGAATAAAGTGTTCTGAATTTTCTTGATCATAATATAACAGAGTTAAATCCATTGGATTGGGAAATCTGATTTGAATATCAGATTTGAAGAATTGGAGTGGGAAGATCAGATTGATAAATTAGACTGAGTTTTTATTAAAAATTCCAAGATGTTCTTACCAGCTTCTAGGTGAGAAAGTGAATAATTATTTTTCAATTGAATACATTTGTTGAAATTGAATATAAGAACATGTAACATGTTTTTTTACATAAACATTGAATTTACCTATTTGTCCTAATAAAATGAAAACACACTTTTGGACTATCTTCAAAGAACTACATGAGTTAAAGGGTTTATCCTACTCATTGTATTCCACTAAAAGGATTTATTTATAGTGGATTGTGTGGTATTGGATCATTTCCAAACCATACAAAGGGAATAACTATTCTTATTGAATAGTGAACCTTGTAAATACTTGTGATCCTGTGGATGTGTGTTTGAATTGTTTTTCAGCAGAGAACCAAATATTTAATAATAGGTGAAGGTTGTTTCAAGGAAACATAAAATAAAAATATCACTGATTCACCCCCTCCCACTCTCAGTGACACAAATACACTAACTGGACACTTTCAGCCTTCTATGGAATGAACCTGATTTCAAATTGCTGAAGGATCACTGCCCAATGAGCTAGATGGCCTATCAATATAATGTGATTTAGGATGTACTTTAGTGGTTCTAGGTGGGATACTATTTATATATCATGATGATATAGATTCTTCCATAACTTTTCCACTATGAAAACCGGTGCAAGGTAGATCTTCTCAATAGGAGGGTATCTGGACTCCCTGTCAAGGAGTATGAGACTGAGATAATAAAAACTATTTTCCCCCTTTTTTGTTCTTATAAGAGAACATGGCACCAAGGGACCACTCTATTGTGGCCACATATAGAAAAATATGCTTCCCTGAGACAAGTGGAATCAGGACCGGAGTATGTAACAAATACTACTTAATTTCCTCGAACTCAGTATGACACTCTTCATACCATTGGTAGATGAAAAATTTCTTTATGATCCTAAAAAATTGATTATATTTTCCATCTATATTCTCAATGAATCGGCGTATGTAGGCTAACTTTCCTTAGCCTTGGTGATCCTAGAGGTTTCTTAGAGGATTCATTTGGTTGATATCCATAATCTTCTTTGGGTTAATCTCAATGTATCTCTATCATAAGAAAAAGTCGATAATGTTCCTAGAGGTAACCCCAAAGGAACTCTTAAAAGGGTTCATCTTCACATGGTGGGAGCCGAGGAAGCCAATAACTTTCTCAAGATCCTTGATACGGTCCTGACATTGGTGGGATTTGACCACCAAATCATCCACATAACATTCCACTAGCATCCTAGGGATCAGTTTAAATATCTGGTGCATGAAACGATGATAGGTGGACCGTGTATTATTCAAATTGAAGGGAATTACCTAATATCAGAAGAAGAATGTTCCTTGTGGTGCCCTGAAGGTGGTGTATTCTTCTTCTTCAGTAGCCATTTGGTTCTTATTGTACCTGGAATACCTATCCATAAAGAAGAGAGCCTAGATCCTTATAGTGGAATCAATCAGTTGCTCTTTCACAAGAAGGGGAAAATAATCCTTCGGACAGTGGCAATTGATATATTGGAATTGATAAAGACTCTAATCTATATGTTTTTATTTCTGATAAGAATGATGTTGACCAGACATCTGGGTTACTAAAATTCCTTGACAAAGTTCGATTTGATGATCTTATCCACCTCGCCTCAACCATGACACCATGAGAGGGGTTCATTTTTCTAGGAGTCCACTTGAACCCACACTGATTCATTGGGATACTGATATGGTGTATGGTTTCCTGAAGGTCTAGTCCTAGAATCTCATCATATCTCCATGAAAACACATCATGATGTTGCATTAGGAAATCCATGTACTACTGTTGTTCTTCTGCAGGTATGGATGCACTGATAAGTACTTGCCTCAGATCTTTCTCAGTACCAAGATTCAACTAATCCAAATCATCAACAGTGGTGGATATGCCCTCTTTAAATTTGGGAGAGGCATCTTCTAAATCCAATTCATCATCTGAGGCAGGGGGATTAATTAGAGGAGATGACTCATCCGGGTTGACTGGATTTGGGGGAACATTGTGTCCACTTGGGCTAATAAAAAATATTATTTGGGAAACTCTTTCTCTACTGAAACCATGAAGACAAAGGCTATCGACCTGATTCCATCTGGTCTTTTATTGACTGATTGATTCTTGATGTCAAATCAGTGGTGGAGGGCCAGTTTGTGTTCTTTCAACCCGGATCGGTGGAACATGCAAGTATGGTGTACATTTGCTACCATGGGATGAATATCCTGATACCTTATAAGGGAAAGGGGTTATAGTATCACTCGATCCTAACCCATATAAAAGTATGGGGTAATAACTAAAAATTACTTATACCTAGGAACATTTCTTACCCACTTCTCAGAAATGACAAAGTAGTGTCCCAAGTTTGGAATCCTGCCCTTCAACCGGTGAATCATAAGGATAAAAGCATTATTCATGTCCATCCACAGGTCGGCCACAGTGGTAGTGTTCTATTCCTTGTTGTTCTGAACCCATTTTTCCATTATATTGTAATTGTGGGTATCCAGTTATCATGATTCACAATAGATGAAGGGAGGTGCATCACATTGGAGCACTCCCACTCGACTTTTGAGGGAGTACTTCGGGTACTGGTGATACGAGGAGGGAACCATTGCATGAATATGAAGCTAGGGTCTACCCATCATCACATTGTAGGTTGTATCCTTTTAGACAACCATGAATTCAATGTTTACAAAAAGGCCACTGAACTAGGACCTCAATCATATTCTACCACACATCCTTTTCTTAGTCTTATCATAACCCTGAATCATCAGGTTTGAAGAACTCAGGTCAGCTTCAGTCAATCATAGCTTACTGAGTGTTTGGGTTGGGATGAGATTGATCCTAGAACCTATGTAAATGAGAAAATGGTGGAATTCCATTCCATTGAATTGGATAGTGATGTACATCGGGTGGATGCATCCTTATACATGATAGACTTCATCTTCTCCTAAGAATGAAATGATTTATTGGAATTATTCTCTCTCAACTTCCCCAGCATGGAAGGCCACTGTGGCCGCTACCTCTTTCTAAAACTATAGAGGGATCTTAAAGGCTTATATGAGGGATTGACACATATCATTTGATAGTTGGAGGGCCTCGGGAATCGATATATTTTCAAGAACTCTGGTAAGGTTCTTAAGCACATAATACATTCATTTCAATTGAAAATTTCTACCGATAGAAGGTATAATGGGAATTTATGGTCAAATGTATGGATTCTGTTGGGTTCTAGAAATGTCATGATTCTCATCACCTAAAACACACAAGATTACTACTAGTTAACTATTAGATAGATGAGGCGTGGCCATATCTGGATGTGACTGACTATAACGCACTCACGACTATTCTTCCTGGTCGAGTAGCATGATCAGTGGTGGTAGTGAATCAAAAAAGAAATTATAAGAGGATTGTTCCTACTAGGATCTACACTGAACCTACTATTTGACCTTTATGTCATGCATGAACTTTCTTGAAACACTGACCTAAGCATTTTGATTATTCACATATCCACGACCCGTTCAACGATGGTATCGACTGGGGACATTAGGAGGACATACTAGATACTCCTCGTTTTCAGGAATCATGTAGGGGTACACCAGCTCGATGATATTAACAGAGGCATACTCCTTGAAATCATCAGTGGAATATTCCAATTTTAGGTTAACTCTGGGGAAATTCCCATTTCTGTAGGCATAAAATTTTCGATAGTGTGAGATGGATTGGGCACTAGTAGGAGACTTTTCTTTCCCTTACACCATCATCACTTTCTATTTTGGGAAATATGAGGCTATGATGTGGACGCATAAGAGGTATCCAGAGGTGGAACAATGAATTTAGGAGGCTTTGGCTGATTCAAATAGGAACAAATGATACAATGGGAGAAAGAGACTGCTCTTCAAAACAAGAAGTCATCATACTTCTAAGTTCCATGGTTGGTAACCAACTTTAATTCAACTTTTCTATCACCATCACACTTTAAAGAGATTCATGCCACCCATTTGGGGTAGGACCAATCTGACTAAATTTCTATTAAACTAGTATTAGAGCCAGTCCTTGAATACATAACATTGAATGATGGTATGTCCAAGGATTATGTGATAAGTTAAATAGTCATGGTGATCTGTGCGATCAGGCTCTTGGGGTTTCCTATATTCTGGAAGTTTCATAAATCCTTTCTCCACGGTGCTACAAAAATAATCACGAACCTAAGAATCATTGAATGAGTAGGTTTAGTTTCTTCTATATGATAGGGGAACTCTAAGAGCCTAGCCTTGATGAAGGGATGGAGCCCGACGGGGGGCTGGATCCTGATTCCCTTGTCTGGGCAGCGGTCATGCATTACGTGGTGGAACCTATAGATTATGTGTTGGGAATTTTTGATCATGATGTTATTTCCCTCAGCGAGGCTGTGGATGAGGCTCTTCCAGAATCAACTCTAGAAGCCTAGGGACCTCTGTCTATACGATGGAAGCAGTCTCTATCCTAGTGGCTATTCTTGTAAGAGTTGGAGGAGGCAGCAAAAACTCATACTTAGATTACTGTAAGTCCTCTTCTAGGAACTAAGCCTTGTCAGAAAAATATCAGAATCTACCTCAGAAATTATAAGTGATGAGGGATGGGACAAGATCAATATTTATGTTTCCCATGCACATCATCAGTAGTTTTTCTTGAGTCAACGACATGTTGAGTGAATACCTGAGGCCCTTCCACCTTACGAAGAAGTCTACAACATGCTCATTCGATCACTACTTGCACTTGAAGAGGTCCATAATATTGGTCTTGCAGGTGGTAGAACTGAAATTATAGAGAAACTACCTATGGAGATATTCCTAACTAGTGATTGACCCTATGGGAAATTGGCTATGCAAGAAAAACGGAATACCTTCCAATGTCTACACAAAATATTTGAGATTGGTAGCCTCTTGCTGCTCCATAATTCCCAACATGTGTCCACACCTTAAGATGAAGTGGGTAAGATGCTACAGCGAGTCACCCATCCCATTGAAGGGAATGAAGGTAGGATTCCCAAAATATGGGGGTGCCCACATGTCATTTAACTATGCCAGATATGACTTTTCATCTGGTGGGATTTCCACCTTCTGTGTCTCAAGGGCTTCAAGGAGAGTAGTGAGATCAGATACTAGATCATCATGGCAGGGAGTTTTGTCTTCATGAGGATTCCCAACCATCCGTGCATTTATAGGCTCATCAACATTATAAATAGGCTTGAAGGCTCGTTGAGAGGTTGGTGGACTAGCCTATGGAGCTTCTTGTTGAAAAACTTGAGGAGCCGGTTGATCCCGATCCCGATGTAGGTTATCACGGTGCTTGAGTGGATTTGGTGACACATACCATAGTTGTTTTCCTTAAACCCCATCTCTACCCTCTTGGGATACACAAGATTTTCATGATTGATCAATGGAAGCTATATGAGAAGGATCTAAGGCTTCCCCTACTTCCCTAGTAGAGGAACTATGAGATTATGTCAAGGATCACCATAGTATGGACATCGCTATACAAGGTGGTCAGTAAGGAGTTAGTCAATGAGACTCCTTTGATATGCAATATGTTGGTGCAAGGCGGCCATAACAAGATCAACCTATATATTTTTTGAAAAATAAGATCGTTTAGGTGGTTTGGAGGTCTCGATCCGATCCTTACTTTTGTTGATGTTCTTACCAATGGCTAGTGAGGCAGAGGGTTCTACGAGGCAATGCGCCTGCCTTTGCTGATTAGTATGGACACCCATATGAGTGTCCACCTGATGATGCACTATCCCATGGGGAAGGTCCTATTTGGAAAATCCTACATCGACTTCCTTCTCCTTGAGTGATTTATTCTTATCCATATTTACTATGACTATACCCAAAGGCATATCTTCAATGTCACTAGGTATGCCTGAATGGAGCAGGATAGGGATGAAGTGGAGATCAACATACTGCCCCCTTCCCCAAATCTACACATCTGGGGATGCCACATAAAGAACTCTATAGAGCATGGTGAATCTCTGAATGTATATTTTTTGAATGGTCCAATGATAGCTGGATGATGTAGGGTGTTGGGGAACTAGGAGTGTTTCCTATTCAACCACGCAACATTTCTTTTCGAAGTCATCTTAATGCTCCTGGATCATTGGGTAGACCAACTAATGGCCACGAAGGTAGACATGCATAAACCAGATGGTCCAGTCGAAACACATGACCTCATCCTAGGTGAGTAAATTTTGAATGTAGAAGTTTGGAGTAACAATCGGCCAAAACATCTCAAACAACTGATCCATCATAAGGGTGTCCCACAAGATTTATGACTCAGAAGTGGGATACGAATCTTGGTTACCCTAGGATTTGATAAATACATGGCTGAGAAACTATAAGTGACAATTATCTAGGTTTGTTTGGTGATGGAATGGCCGGTGGAGACTCCGTTGTGTGAGATGACTTGTTTTTGCGCACATGGTTGTCTCTCGGAGGTGGTACCCACTGCATAATCATGTCCCTGTATGATGGGGTGTTTACCACTACCTCATGATCAAGGGTAGCAGTTGTCGATAGAGAGTCTATTTTACAATCATCATATATAAAACCCTATAAAAAATTTACATGATCTCATTTAGAGTTAGTGAATGAAACTAGAAATAATAGAGAGGACTAAATCGCAAGACCGTAGAAGGGAGCCAAATCTTCCTCCTCTTTCATATACCTATGATGGAATTTTAGAATCTTGTGGGTGTAACCTTCTAATAAGATAAATCTCTCCCACAGGGATCCTTCCACAGACTTTGATGGAAATTATTGCAGAGATGGATCCATCATCGAGTCACATTCCACATCAAAATCAGAGAGTTGGAGTGGATTGACAATGACTTGGAGCTTCCTGTAGTTTATCCCTCAGCGGTAATGATTCAACCCTCTACCCCGGGACAATTATTTTCAGGAAGGGAGGTGCTTCAACACAAGGATGATCCTCGTGCTGGTGAGCAGTAGTGTAGGGGGGAATTCTACATTGATATTTATGGATATGGGGAGGACCTCCATATCAGTTGTCAACGGATCGAGTAGGACCTATTTTTGGACTACTTTGAGAGTGGGGCAGCCCTCCACTCTGACTACTGACGTGGTAGGGAGGATATCTTCTTGAGTCATTTTGAACATGGGTAGGACCTCTATGTCAGCTATGAGAGCAGGTAGGACCTCCTCTTGGGTGAGATGAGGTGTGATGCGGGCCTTCACGTATATCAAATGGGACAAGAATAAGATCTTTGTGTCAAGAATCATGAGTTTGGGGAGTAATTCCATAATGGTTTCTGGATGTGTGGAGAGAACCTATACAGTGATGAGTGATGGAGTAGGGAGTACCTCTGACTCAACTAAATGAGTCATTAGGAGGACCTCCATGTTAGATGCCTATGGCCTGGAGAGAACCTTCTTGCCAATTGGTGGTTTTAGCATGAGGATGGCCTTTCATACCAATCTAAGTGGACATAGGGAGGACCTCTGTGTTGACTGTAAATGAATAAGGGAGGGACTCTCCTTGTGTTATTTATAGATGGGGATTACCTCCTCTTGATCTAGTGGAGACACGGGGAGGACCTCCATACTGATAGTTGATTTAGTGGGGAGGGCCTCAACCCTAGTTGGTTGTAGCATGGGGAGGGCCTTTGTACTGGTTGCTGACAGAGTGAGGAGGGACTGTGCTTTGGTCGATGTTGTTATGGGGAGGACCTCCAGTTGATATGGAAATGGAACAAGGAGGACATTTTAATTAATGGAATTTGACATGAGGATGACCTTTTTATTGTGAACCATGGGCATTGAGAGGATCTCTATGTTGGATGTCAACAAGGTGGGGAGGACCTCCACTTGGACATATGATTGGAACATGGGGCAGACCTCCATGCTGAGCATGAGAGTGTGGATGAATTACTCTATGATTGAACATGGTATGGGGATGACCTCCATACTAGATCTTATTGTCATAGGTCAGCCTGTGATGGTTTCTGGTGGTGTCGACAACCAAAAGAGTCAACCCAGCCTACCTATGGGGCGCTGAGGTCTTGATCTGGATCGAGCATTGGCGAGTCCCTGCTCTGCAGTGGTATGAATATGGTGGATCATACCAGAGGTGGCATAGGCCACTAAAGTTGTGGAAGATGATACCCCCTAAAGGGAATCCTCATGATCTTGTGACTGACGTTGGCATTATGTTGTCTGAGTTGGGGCTAGAGGAGCAGGGGTGTAGACCACCTGTTCTTCAACCTGAGGGACCGATCACTAGTGGCATTAATGAGGCCTAGTGGGAGCCCTCCTTGGTGGATCTCGGGTAGTAGTCATAGTTGGGGTGACTCAAACATCCCATACATCATCATAGCAGGGGAAGAAGTCATAATAACATTCCAGGGAGAGACTCCCAAAGCATTTGGCAGTGGGATTGTAGAGTAGTGGATATCTGTGCGTTCATTGGGGGCGGTGGTGTTGGTGAGGCGCATAAGCCTCCAAGTACTGTCTGACTATGTCCCTCATGGGAATGACCCCCTCCTACTCATACCATTATAATATGGCTTATATCACTCTCATCTGAACAGTCTTTGAGGGTGAGATGAGGCATGATCACCTGGTAACTGTGGTCACGACTAAAGTTGTGGTAGCACTGGAGTTGTGCGGGATTGCTGCATTGATGTTCCTTCCACCCCTACATCTGTGGGTGGGGGCGATTGGTTTCCTGTAGCTGGGTTTGTACAAATCATGAGGATTCAACCATCAACATAGATGCAAGGAAAGAAATTCGCAATTCCCCAACATTGTCTAATCTTTCATGGATGAAGATAGAGATCCACACTGACGATGTCACATACTAGAATCCCAAAAATTAACTACCCCATTCAATGATAAGTTCCACAACATGCCTAATATTTTCATGGTAGGAAACGACATCATATATCTAGATCCAGTGACATTATTATTTTTTGATGTCTCAAATGCTACTAGTCCCTATAATAAGGAGAATATTTTCACATCGGGTTCACCATTTTTGATTCCGATGATTTTTTTGGGGTGCGCCACCTTGTGTGTTATCATTCATTGGCGCACATTCTGTTACCCCAAAATCCTGAATTCCAAATTCTGGTGGAATTAATCAATTTATCTTAGATGTTTTCTCCTTTATCAAAATGGGATGATGGGATATCGGTTCCTATCTCCATGGATTCCTCCTCAGAATCTGTTGCCTAGTCCGGGTGTCCCTTTTAGATTAAGATGTGTTCATAAAACTCGTTTCTGGTTCCATCTATTTATGGATGATGGTTGACTATGATTATTCTAACTAGGAATTACAAGGGGTCTTGGTAGGGCATAAACATTCAGTTAGGAGTGTATTCACGTTGGGAATCACTGGCCTTGTCTGGATGCTGGAACATTGGAACACCTACATCTTCCTCATAGGAGGGCATCTCATGGAGGTATATCGAGCATGGAAACCAAGGAATATCATGTCTATAATAGGGTATCTTAATCCAAAATCTTGTTTTTAAATGTTTTCCTTAGGAATATCATGTTTAACAAGAGGTATTAGGTGAGTTTAGAATCTTATAGAGACAGAGAGAGGCTGATCAGGACCCCCTATGGAGGTGGATCAAAGTAGTACATCCTTAGAAGGGAGTACCTAGAAGGTATTCTGGATGGATGGGTTAGAATGCCCAATAAGAGTAGAACTGGGGTGGTATGTCCCATAAAGGGAAGGTGTAACACTAGGTTGGGGTATGTACCTAGGAGGGAGTCACCATGGTTTACCATTGGTTGAGTCAAAACACCCGATGAGAGAGGACCCCAGATAGAATGTCCCATAAAGGGAAGAAGTCACACTGTGAAGGGGAACATCCCTATGAGGAAGGCACCAAGGTTTACCATTGGTATGTATTGAGCCTCAAAGAGGCATCCTATATACCATGTTCAGAAGATAGTGATCAAAACAAATGTAGTTTGATAGGGTATGGTGTGGGGATTACACATCGGAACTGCCCGTCACAAGAGGATTTATGTTGGTTGGATGATGAGTGATGTAGGGATTACACATGGTTAGATTCCTGAGTGATTTTTGGAGAAGAGATGATGTGTATGGGGATTATGTGTAGGAATAGACCATATGGATGACATGATCTCACTAGGATGTGGCATCATGAGTAAAAATTAGGATGGAAATGGATGAAGTGTTGGGGAGGAATGGTTGGAATGGGTGAACATGAGGTTGCTGGTCTGGAACCCCGAAGAGGTTTCCAATGTATCATGAGTTACCAGGAATAAAAATCCATGTAGTAATGAATGGGATCATTGGGGCTTACACATAGAAGTTTATCGATGGGCTTGGAAGAGATGAGGTCTCCCTGGTGAGGGGCATGGACTTCTCAGGATGTTTCATAGAGAAGACTAGTATGGATGTGGATTATTGGATTGAACCTCAGAGAGGCTTCAAATGTATCCCATTTAGTTGGGGATCAAAGTCCACATAGTTCATAAATTATGTTGGGCTTACGCATAAGAGAAACCCATGGTGATTGGGACTAGGGATTATTCCAAGAAGTATTCTAATAGAAGGGATAAATGTTGTAGTCACTACTAACTTATAAGACTATGTGCATCATGTTCGGTGGTAAAAAATAGAGGAAGTTGTAGACCATATGGTCATGTCATGAGATATGCATCAATGAGAGATGGTTTGGGGCTTACGCATAGAATCTTACCAATGGATCTCATTCCAAGATAGGAGGATCTCATCCCATTTGAAGAATACATCACTCTCATGGAGACGATTAGGCATGGAAAATGGACGAGTTGTGGAAGCCCATGTGAATTGCATGAGTTGAGGTGACAATTTAACATAATGTGCCAAGGATGATGGATTTAGGTAGTTTTTTGTCCTACAACACAGACGGGGATGACTAAATTCCTACCCCTTGGGCTTACAAAACTGACACTCACCAGCCCTTGGGGGAGGGTAGGAATCAACAATGCCAGGATGCAATGGTGTGGAGTAGTGGCCACTTTTGGGGTCCATGTTAGCATATCTATGCTGAAAAGAAAAATTCATTAGTATACATATGATAAAAAGTAAGAGGTATGGTTCTGCAACAAGGGAAATATCACTAGGGTCCAAGAAATCACTATGTACAAGCCTAGAGGGCAGCATAATAGACAGTCTTGCAAAGAAAGGGGAATCACTAAGAGGTGATTCATGAAGCTCAGTTGCTTCATGAAGGATAGGGGATTCATGAAGGAAAGGTCTTTGTAAAATAGAGTGACTATGACTTGGAATAAAGTTACAAGTTGGAAAAGGAGTGCTTTTAAAATGATAGGTGCTCCATGAAACCTAGATTACCCCAAAGGGTATCCTTCCTTCATGAAAGGCATGTTGCTTCATGAAAGGCATCCCTACCATAGGTAGGGGTTAACTAGGGATAAGGGAATGTCGAATCATGATGATTCAATACCTTGGATGATTCGTTTTCAGCCAGGTTCACAGTGCTCAGGTGCTTCACAAAATAAGAGATCAGAAGGTGAATGATTGGGGGGTATTCATGCCTTTGGAGTGGAATGTGATTGATATTTATAGCAAATGGGGTATCGTGGTGCTTGGAGGCGCATCATGAAGCAAAAGTGAGATCTATGAAAGGGTGTGGACCTGTCGGAATCATGGAGTTTTCTATGAATGCCTTAGAACAATTGTGGGGTTCGTCGGACTCATAGGAGTTCTGTCAGCGCCTCACGTGTTCATGGTGGTGAGGGATATTTGGGAAAGAGCTTCACGAGGTAGAACCTTTGGAGGATTATTTGGGTCTGTTTGAGCTTGGATGTGCTCCAAACTAGTTTTGGATTCCTCAGATCATCCCTTGGCACATATTTTGGTTCAAACAAAGTTTATTTAAATTTTCTAATATAGAGTATTTAAAAACATCAAATAGAACCAACATCAACACTCTTACCTCTTCCATGTTCACTGAATGGAATAGTTTCTCCATCAATCAAGTATATTGATTAAAATATTGAAAAATTATCACTCATATTCCTTAAAAAATCACATTCTGAATTCCATTTAATGTTTTTGTTCCCAAGGATGAATCCACATAAAAACATATAAAAGAAGATGTTTTGTTAGCCATATGAATTTTTATCTAGATGGGGTATCAATTAGATAATTTTGAGTCCAAATATACTTACCTTAAGAAAATATCAAACTCTAATTCATGATTGAAATTCTTAGAGAAACAAATATGGTTAATTCAAAAAAAATTAAGTTAGTATTGTACTAGAATATTTTTTATAATGAATAGCGATATCATAATTAAGTAACTTAACATTAAAGATTTTTTTTGACTTGATCATAAACAAATAAATTTTTATACAACATTGAAAGATTACAATTATAGTTAATTCTTTGTTTGTATTTAGTATCCGTTTTAATTCCAAGAAGCTCTTCTTGGTATTCCAATCTAATAGTAAATTCAATAAATACCAATATTAAATTATAAATCTCTAGAAAAATGTAATTTTTGTATAATACTGAGAGATGAAAATGAATAGAAAATATATATTTTTTTTAATATCATAATGGGTTTTGAAAAAGGAATCTTTCAATAAAACACCATAGTCATATGATTTTTCAAATAATTAAGAGTTTGTTTAACATGAATCATACAAAGTTTAAAGACTAAAATAATATTAAACAGAATATTAATACATACATTCATAATTATATAGAATAGATGATAAACATGAATGTAACCCTTTATTTTTATTCATAATATTTAAATTATATTACTTATTAGACTATTCAAATTTTAAATCATAATTGAAATCATCATGAGCGTATAATTATGAAAAAATGTAGATTTTAATGTTTTTATAGATTTTATACTATAATAGAACTTTATAGTGAATTTTCTATAAGAATTCTTATTATCTTAAAGTACTATAAAATTAGGGTTGACTGACTGAAAATTTTTTTGTATTAAAAGATTTACGGGTGGCCATAATATACCACCCAACCAAGAATTCAATGAGGGAAAAAATAATGCAAACCAAGGGAATCCCCTTGAAAAAAAGACATACAATCCGGTGGCAGGGAGCCTACGCTATCGTAAACCATGAGAATCTCCTTCTGCCTGCCAACCCGTGAAAGCACATCAGCCGCAAAGTTATCATCCCTCCAACAGTGTTTAACAATTCACCCAAAATCTGTTGTAACCACACATTTTTGAATGACATACACTAGGTCCCAAAGCGGTTCATAAATAAATTTCACTGATCTGACCAAGGCTTCTGAGTCTGAATCCACTTCATCCACCTGAAAACCCGCCAGTCGACAAACATTGATCACTGTGAGAAGCGCCCGTGCTTCCGCCCCCAAGGAGCTTCCCCAGCCAAAGTATGCGCTGAAGGCCACCAACACTGATCCACACGAATCTCGAAGCAGCCCAATGCCTCTCATAATCCCATTTATCAGAGACCCATCCTCATTCAGTTTGACAGCACTCGCCGGTGGGTGCCATCGGATCCATCGTCCTTCCTGTATTCCATGCCTGTTTGCAACATTTGGACAAGACTGTCCAAGAGAATACTGGAACACTTTTAACAGCGGGCCCAAATCAAAGGGAAGAGATTTCAATCAGACACATAGGAAGGAAGGAGGCTTCACATCGCCCAGCCGAGAAAGGTTCTGAGCCTCCCAGATGACCCATCATATAGAAGAAAGAATGACACACCTTACCTTGCCTTCCAAGGACCTTCCGTCAAGACCTTGAAACCAAGCTGCCAAAAAATTGTGGAGGGAGGGTTAAGTCTGATCAACGTGCAGAGCAGGAGAGAAATGCAACCAAAGAAAATATTCTTGTATTCATAGTATCTCATTTCGATGAATGGTTCTACTTTTTTTCTTCAACACAATTAAAGGTATTTTAAATCCATTTATTGTTTAATAATTTTTATTGAGTATTATTTCTAAATAATAAATTTCAACATCAATATTAACACTAATACATTTTTATTTACCTATGAAATATAAAAATAAATCAATACTATTAGTACCAAATTCAGAATTAATAAAATTGAGAGAACATTCTTTCATAATGAATTTATAATCATTAGATTTATCCTAATATTTTGATTCATACTTCATTAAAGCACCAATTTAAATTATCATATTTAGTTTTTCAAAAAGATTATACTCTCTAGTGGTTGTAAATAATTCATTCCATCCCACTAGTAAAAATTATAAGAAATTCAGGGCCTTATTTGTCTTAGGAACTACAGTCATAAAGGTTGATTTTTTAACTATTTTAGTGAATCATATATTCATATGTGTAATACTTAGAAAATAAAATATTTTTAAATTTTATACATTAAATTAAATTTATTATAAACTAATTATATTAATTTATACATTACATCAGAAAAAATAACACAAGACACTCATATTTTATAAGAAACTATGCATTATGAATATCCACTAAATTTATATCACATAATACCACAAAAAATAACATTAATTTATTTAGAATTTAAATCATACTAATTATATTGAATGAAACTCCACAACATTCATATATTTTCATGAATTTTATAGAGTGTTATGATATTTGTATATACTTTCATAACAAAAAATTTAATTTATATTTTCATTCTAGAATTACAACATCTATAAATAAATTTATTAATAAATACCAGTATATCCATAGATATTACATCCTTTAGATATTAAATTTGATAAAAATAATCAAAAAAACAAAAACAATAAAGATTTATAACTCAAAAATTGAAGAAAAATACCAAATTTCATCCAAATTAAAATATAAAATGAATCAAGTGGTTGGAGAATTGAGTTTTAAAATTTATAGATTAAAAATTAAAACATCCCTCTACTACACATATTTGTTTCCTTTGTATTTAAATAAAAATATATAATTAAATACATCAAAATTAAGGACACACAATGTTTTATTAATGTTTTTCAATCTTAATGAAAATCATCTACTCCACTCCACTAACACCCAATACATGTTTAGTGATTTTATTCAATATCAGTACATCCAGGGATCTTAAAATCTATGTTTAAGTAGTTAAAACTAAGATATTTAAAGTATAAGACCTTTTAAGAAATATCCATTAGTTTGAAATGTCCCACAGTATTTATACCATACATAGTATACAAAGAGTACACCATAAAAGAAATTAAAATGGATACACTTAAATGTATGTTGAAGTACACTATCTTTTTTGAACACAAGTGATAGTGGTTTGATCTATTCATAGAATAATTTTAATGAAATAATATCATCTGTAAAATTATATAAAAAATATTTTACACAAATTATCTCTAATTATGCGTTAGAATTATAATTGACAGTTAAAATAATAAAATATTTAAATTTTATGTTATTTCATTCACTTATTTTATGTTTCATATATATATGATGATGAACCATATTGAAATTATCAAGTCTCAAAAGGATCTATTTTATCCTTTGTCCTTTTAAAGAAATATAATTCAAAAATATAACATATTGAATTATTTATTAAAAAATTAGGAAAATATCGATCAATAGTCCTCCATAAAATCCATAATAAAGTAAATTCATATTTCATTTTTATTATTTGATAATACTATTTTTATAATATATTTACTAATATAATTGTATTCAAAAATATATCTCTAATTAATATAATTAAATATCTCTACGAAATAAATCTGTAATTTAAGTGTCATCATATATGTGTGAACTCTCAAAAACCGAGTTATTTAAGTATAACTTTAACTTATAGGTATACATATCATCAAACTTTCTAATATTTGACATGTGTACTTTTGAATGAAAAATATCCATATTATATATGATTTAATTTATAAAACTAAAACTATATAAGAATGATTTAATTAGATATGTGAGTATATATAAGACATCAATGAGTTTATGTCTCACATAATCTTTTATAAAAACATAACAGATCATATGTGATTAATTACTTTAAATAAATGAAAACTTATAATTAAATGAGTTTTAAAAGATTAAATTCAGACATAAAACAATTACATATTATTGGAATATACTTCTATATATGAAATGATAAATGTATAAAGTTCACATAGGTGTAAAAATTATAATGTATGATTAATGTTAATATAAATCAAAATATTTATAAATATAGAAATAATCCTCAAACTTATTTATTTCTATAAAAATAGATATTTTACAATAATATTGATAATTATAGAAATACTAAACTTTAAAAAATTAGGAAATAAATTCCTTAATATCCTTAATCATTAAAAGTGTATCGTTAGTAAAAATTATATTTTTCTATTAAGAGTGTGAAAAGTATGATATGTTGAGTTTCAAAACCTATCTATCATCATCATCGGGTAAAAAATATGAAACACACAAGAAAAAAATATATAATTTATTAGAATCGTCGAATTTTGAATCATTTGATGAATGTTTTAGAGTGTAGTAGATCATAAAAATACCTGTGATGGGGATTTTGTGAATCAAGTGTCACCTTTTACCAAGTTTTACATTACTTTTAAATTATCCCTTATTCAATTCAAACCCATGATCAATAAAACAACATACACATTGATTTTTTTTTTCTTTACTCAAACTCACTACGTTTTTTATTCATTGTGGATCTTCTCACTTCAAGAGCATTGATATAGTAATATAGAAAGAAGCAATAGCTTCAACAACTTATTCTAATTCATATTCTATCAATGATAATGTTGTATCACATTATTATTCAACTTTATCTTCTTCAACACACTGGAAGGGTTATAAATCCCTCAATACACAATGGGTTCCCAATCTTATAATCAATGTCATATTATCTCTCATCTTTATAGAATATCTATAGAATTAAATCATAAATAGTTTTTTCCTTACAAATCTTTTAATAATTATAGAAACTCTTATAAATGAATCAATGAGATTTCTTTCTATATAAACCAATACATTAAAATATAGATTGATAATTCATTTAAATATCAATAGAATAGAATAAAGTTCTCCTTTTATTCTCAATAGGACTCATATTTTTATTCTTCATGTTATATTAAAATAATCACATCTTAATTTACATGAAATTTTCATTATTTAAATCATTTTAAATCTTCGTCCATATATAAATTAATATAGAAAATTATACTTAGTTCTTAAAACCATAGCATGGAACTCCGTGTACAGAACTCCTGAATCAAGAAAATATTAAAATGATCATCAATTATAGACCATATCATGATCACACTCACTATTTCATACAAGCATACCTATCATATAGAAGAATCAACAAAATTAATGGAACCTTAATCTCCTGCCTATTTCTATATGAGACACCTAATTCATTTGAATTTTATAATGACTAAAATAATAATTGATAATTCACCCCAGTGTGGTCTATTTTTTCATTTTACATAGTGTATCTTCTCACATAAAACATATTGTTCTATGGAATGGTGCTCGTAGTCTTCCTATTTTCCAGGAACCACAACATTAATTCTAGAACAACCTTTATCTTCTTTCGTAACATAGAACTATTGTCCCTGAATTACTCAACTTGAATAAAAAAGTATACTGATCCAGTTATAAATGTGAATCTACAAATAAAATTACAGAAATAATCACCTAATTTACTATCTTATTCAATATAAATGAATTTATGAAACTCAAAAAAAAAATTACATTACCCATGATTTCTTAGCATTACACTTATGTTGTTCAATATTATCTTTATGTACCTTATAAAAATAGAAAAACCATTACATTTCTTGGAGTGGACATCACATAGTCCACTTTTTACCCATACATGACATCAGATTACCCTCAAATATTCATTATATATATCAAATGACCTTTACATAAGTGAATAAATTTTTTGATTATCATTAGATATCTAATTTAATAATGTAATTTATACAGCATGGGTTTACCTTTATGAAGGTAGTGTGATTTTCCGATGACCCTTACACTACTTATATTTTATAGGAGTAAAATTTGTGTAACCAATAGATTTATTTTATTACCCTAACATGTCATATTGGATGTCTAGTATGACATTATTCAGGGTGAAATGACCCCGACAAGAGTTTATATTAACCTTACTCAACATAAAAAACAAAGAGTTACCTTTACACAAGTAACTATTTTCTCTCAAAAAACCCCTCAATCCTTTCTTAATCTATATTAGTGTCTTTTAAATTTCATCAAATATTATAGATATTACTCTCATCATCAATAATTTCAAACAAATTTAAGATCTGTATTTACACCATCACATATATGGTGGCTTCCTTGAATATATCAATGATTTGTTCTTAAAGGGAAGAAACATATCTTCCTACATTTATTTCCATGTATAATGGTCACATATCACTTATCACTAACACATATGAACACATTCTCACAATCCTGAAAACGTTCATTATAGAAAAAACAGAAAACATGCATGGGAACACCAATCTTTCCATTTGTATATGTTTTAAATACCATAGATCCCTCTTATATTCAATATGTATACTTTCCTTTCAACGCCTTATTGAAAATAAATTAAAAGGGTCATGTGGGAGTTGGAATCTATATCATTTACAACTTATTATTCTTTGAGGATAGGGTATAAACAAATCAACTTCCCCTACATCCTTAGATATGAATTATATCATGATTCAATTATGAGAGAGTATTGGATTAACATGATGAATTAGTGATGTTTATTTAGGTTATCTACCATATGTCTATATATGCCAACTCGTTGTAGAAAAAAGATAATACTCAACCATAAATCAATTATTTATAAAAATAATATTCATTTGATCTAAATATCATAAATTTCATTACATGGAATTAATAATAGGTTTATCAATATAATTTCGTATCCTGAAGACATCTCAAACAAACACATTTGAAAGTTTGAGGTAAAGAAATAAAACTACTCATTTCTGTCATATTTTTAATAACAAATACACTCTATTTTCAAACTTATTATAATAATCAAATAAATTATAGGTTAAGTGAATGGAATACCTCAATATTCAATTTTTAAAGGACTTTATAGGGGTAAATAATTAATATAGAATGATATTTTTATAACATTAATCATTTATGTTAGACCTAAATAGTTTCACTTTTCACATTTTCATCATGGAAACGTGTATTAGATGATGTATCACCTTTTTCTATTCATCAAAAATAGCCTCAATACACACTCCATTGTTTTATTCATTGAATTCCCTATAGATTAAACCAATTAAATAATAAAAGGGATTAATGAGGTGAGATAATTACATTGATATTTATTAATAGAAGTAGGTCTATTTTTTCATATGAACCTATAAACATTCTGTACAACTCTAAAATTTATAATTCTATTCATTAATTTTCTCCCTTAGGTCTTGAAATTATGAATTTATTTGGGAAGAAAGGTCTTCTTTTCATCACACGTCTTTAATTTATGAGGAATAAGTTTATTTATCTTTTCTACAAAGGCACATTCATCCAATGGTGATACAAGATTGGTTTAATTTATCTTAATTATCTATTAATATCCATTTATGATATTCATATAATATTTTTACATTACATGAAATCTTATTGAAAATTATATATAGATGATTTTAAATAATCCATTTATTATATTTATTAGAAAAAATATCATGAAATTTATTTCTTTTTTTATTTTCACTTACCTATTCCCTTTAGTATTTTTCAATTGATTGTGATTCCTTTATATGATTTTCCAATTTATGTTGGTTTAGAAGAAAAACCAGACACAACTTTCTATTATACTCTTATTTATTTGAGTATTCACATTTTTTATCCACCACTTTTGTAACCCCTTTTGTAATCCAAATATCGTTTTGTTCAAGGATGTCATCAACTAAACCAATATTGTTATAGTTTTCTTTGATTTATTATATCTATGATTCTAGTTTTGTTCCATTCATTTTTATTAACATGGCATATTTGTATTAGTCCATGATGTGTCCCTTATTTTAAAGTATTAGCATATCCATCTCGGTTTTGAAACATCATGTTACTATTTTCAGGTAATCCTCAACAACCTATTTTTATCATTATTTAGTTAGGGATCATTTAGGGATTCTTTGGGAGAAATTTTAAAAAAATTAAAGGATCTTGGGATGTGCGCAGTTGGCGCACAATTTTCCCAAACCATGCACCCTTCTAGTGAAAACGTACAAACCTAGCTAGTGAGGGTTTTCACGGTTGGTGAATGGTTTGAAAAACCGTTTTCCCACATAGTAGAAACTGTGAACCCCTTTAGAGGGGTTCAATATTATGGAACATGGTTTAACAAACTGGGAAACCCTTCTCAACTAATCATGAACAGAAAATTTAATTATTCAAAAAATGATTAAAAATTCATTAACCCCCATTTTTACCTCTGACTTAGACCCAAAACCTCTTGGCCTTGATTTCCTAGGTCTTGGAAGTTTTCAAGGACCCATTTTGGCTCCAAAAAAACCATTCAATGGTAGATAATATCTTGGATAACGCCGATCTATTCCTCTCTAATAATGAATCTTTCTCCATTATTTCTCTCCCAATCACTTCCTCTCTCCTCCTCAGGGTTTGTTATATCTCTTTGATGTTAGAGGATCTAATATCCATTATTTAAGATCTTGAATATAGGTTTTATTCTTGGATATTTGTTATTTAAATTCTTCTTTACAGTTTCCCATTGTGTGCATTGTGATATGTGATCCCATGATCCCAATGTAGGTGGTTTCGTATAATATTAGCCAATTAATTTGACCTATAATTGATTGATTGTTTTTATTACTTTGAATTAAAATTTGAAAATCTAATTCTGTGAGAATTGGGATTTTAAATTGATTTGAATGAAATTGGGTAAAACCCCCCAATTATAGTCAATTGGGGTGTTCTCTAGATTTTATTGAAAATTTTAAATTTGATTTGTGTAAATTGTATTATAAAATTTATTTTTTTTAGAAAATGGTTTAAATTGTTTTGATAAGAACCCATTGATTTTATCGTAGAAAATGAAATTAATTGATTAAAAATATATGTATTGGTTTTTAAATTTAAATTCAAATATTGAAATGAAAATGGTGCAATTTTATTTTGAATAATTTTGAAAAAAATTCCCATTATTTATTGTTGTTTAAGAACATGAAATACTAGGTAGTTTGTGACTTATTTGGGATAAAAACTCTAGGTTGGAAGTTCCGTAGCATCACATTAACACTTAAAAAATCTTACATAAGCTTATTTTAAGATATTACCACATTTGGTATGTTGTTTAGTCTTATTGTGATAGTTTTAGAGAGAAGTGTTTGCACATTAATATTATATATTCCATTGTTCATAAAACATCATTACAATTTTCTTATGAATTTATATAAATTGTTTTATATAAAATGTTTATTAAGAAATTATTTTGAAATATTTTCATCAATTGAAATGAATAGCATATTTTTTTTAAAATGAAATTATATATACATGCCTATGTTATTTAAAATTGAAATCATGTATTGATTCATTTTATTAATATCTTATTATGATATCCTTGGTGAGACCCTACCTGGATTTTAGATCATAGTCAACTTGTGACTCTGGGTGTTGGTAGATCTCCTTTTTCTAAGTTCAAGAAAGGGAAAAACACCCATTGAAGGTGGTGGTTATTGATATTTGGTTTTGTAGAGTTGTGTCCATTGGGACTTGGGTTGATTTACTTGTTATTTCTGGTACTTTGTGGTTGTAGCTTGGGTTTATATAAATTTTTGACTTATGCTATTGTTCTCCCTATGGAGTTTTCTTTTGAGCATACTGAATTATATATATTTATTCCACTATTTGTGTGGAAAAATTGTTCCCACCTATATCTTTTATGATGTTTGGTGTTAGTCGCTAACATGTGGGGATTAGAAATTCCCTTCAGGCCATGTCAGTTCCAGCTCACGTATCAAGGTACCAGGGTATCTGGGTTGGTTCATGAAAAAGTGGTATCAGAGGTGTAGGTTAATTATATTTCCTTGAATTTAGAATGAATTTTGATATCTTTTCCAGATTTAAGTGGTTGTTACGAGTGAGTTCCAAGCCATATCCTACCATAATGATCCCTAAGTCACCATGGGTGGTTTGGAAAAGACGTATTGAGGATTAATTCTAGAATTTTCCCTACATTTGAATTGTATATATTGAAATCCAAATCTTATTAATCTATCTATCATGATTAATTTCCATATTGAACTTGTTTGAGTGTTGAATTGTGTAATGTTATGATGTATTCAAAGTTGTTTACTGATGTTTTCTAGCACCATTCCTCTGAGAATATGTGTGAATCAGATCTAGGAAGAAGCTACGGATGAACCAAAATGATCAAATCCTCATATGGACCAGAATCTGGTTCAGGTTCTTATGTGTGTAGTTTAAGATATAGGACATGCACCTGGACCCATTACCATTTAGGATCCTACTGTGAAACCTCAGAGGGATTAATATAGGATTCATGATCTGGAATTACTTCACCAGAATCCACCAACATTTCAAGGCTCAAACTACCCTCAAGAGGCAGTGGATTGGTTGAGAAGGGTTATTTTTTTTTGAGTTCTTTGATATGATGGATTCTATCAAGGTGAAATGTTCTAGATTCAAGCCATAGGTACATAAAAGGAGATGGTGGGATGCTATGGTGATGAGAAATAAGCATTATTGATTAGAGTGGAAGTATATTAATGATATTTTCATCAACTGGTTATATCCAGACTCTATGGTGTTGGATGAGGCTATAACGTTTTTCAAACTCAATCAACCCAATAGGACAATGACATAATATACAAATATATTCGGAGATCTTGTGAAAAGTTTACATGAGATTTTATTAATTGTGAAGATAAAGACTTGAAGGTTAGATATGGTAATTTTATCTGTTAATCGTTAATATATTTTATTACTAAAGCTTATTTATTATGTTGATGTGCTATATAGAGCATCCATGGTTGAGATGGACCTAGATATCAAGCCAGGGTTAACAGGAGTTACCTTTTCTCCCAATGGAAGTTTTGTAAGTTCCTTCAAATGAAAGAGAAAGAATGATGATTCTCATGGTGGTTCTTGATAGCAGGGTCCTTCTAAACCATTTGTAGTGACTAGAAGAGTCCCTTTTATTTGATACCAGGGTGGAAATCCTAGTCACTCAAAACATGTTTACATCGAGGAACCCAAGGTATGTGATTTATGAAAATTATAAGGTTACTTAAAGAAGTTTTTCCATGTATATTATGCTTCCTATAGTGGAATGAGATCATATGTGACAAAACATTCTATGGCGCAATCATATGCTTCAAGTACTAAGGGTATCCTGCCATTAGAATCTAGAATGATGCTTCTTCACATAGTGTAAGAGTTTCCATAAGAATCATATATAAGTCCATCTATTGTGAGAGGCGTCGTCACCATAAATTCATCATTAGTGGCTACTTTATTTTATACTAGTGAATCTCATTCATTCATTTCAACCTGTATTGAGAGTATAGTAAATCAACCTACAAAGATTTTACTTATTTAATGGATGTTACTAAACCCCTTGAAACTAAGAGAGATCAGGGTCTACATTGTCCTACTTGTGTCATATCTTTATTAGAGATTGATCTTACTTGGGATTTTATGGTTCTTGAGATGAAACATCTTGATTTCATTTTTGAGATGGATCATATAATTTATAATGAATCCCAAATTGACTACCATATTTAGTGGGTCTCCTATATTGTAACCGATGGGGTGTGTCATATATTTCAGGGAGAATGGGACCCAAGGTTAAGAGAGTCATACCTCCTTATACATAGTTGGGGAAAGTGATATTTGTATTCTCGTTTGACCTAGAGTGAGAATATTTGAATGATGATCTCCAACCAAATTTCATCAAGCTTCCCGAAATTTTTCCTTTTGACATATCTAGTTTTCCACCTATAAGAGAGGTGGAGTTATCTATTGACTTAGTGAAGAGTACCCAACCAGTATATTTTCCTTCTTACCAAAAGGAACTAGTTGAAATAAAAGAGTTTAAGACTCAGATGGATGATATTTTAGAGAAAGGCTTCATTCTCCCAAACATGTCCCCTTGGGCCACACCTATTCTATTTTCTAATAATCATGATGGGTCACTTCATCTATATGATGATTACTGAAAACTCAATTGATTTAAGGTAAAGATAAGGTATCTAATTCCATAGATTGATGATCTATTTGATTAGTTGAAAGGGGTAAAGTGGTTCTGAAAGATTTAACTTTGACGTGGTTACCATAAGTTAATAATAAAATAATCTGACCTTCATAAAAAATACTCTAAGAGAATGTAAGAACATTTTGAGTACATTTTCATGAAATTTGGTCTAATAAATGATCCTATAGTATTTATGGATTTAATGAAAAATATTTTCCATGAGTATCATGATACTTTTGTGGTATTCTTTCTGGATACATCCTTGTTTACTTTAAGTCCTAGGAGGATCATTTATGTCATCTAAGAGAAGTTATGGAATTGTTGATAAATCACTAACTTTATTCCAAGATATTGAAATGTGATTTATGGATTTGGGAAGTGAATTTCATGGGACTTTTGGTGTCAAAACATGGTATATCGGCTGATCCTGAGAAGGTGAAGGCTGTGGTAACGACCCAAACATTTATTAATGAAAATTACTCTTGATCTAATTAAATGTCTTATTATGTAAAATAGATATATACAATATATGAAATTCCTTGGTATTATATATATTTTTATTTTAAAATTCCATTATGAATTGTTACCATTTCTAATAAAACCATTGAACAATGATCACATGATTAGTATAAATACAGTTCTTCAAAAAACCTAACTTACTCAAACAAAGGAATCGATGTCCTTATCTAGTATAATTTCTCCATATGAAGATCGTTTTTCCGATATAATAAAGGAGGTAGAATCACCGGGCCTCACTCTTGACCAAGCCCAATACGATCTTCAACACGTTAAGCTTTAATAGAATTTCCAATAAGAGAAGTAGAAGTTAATAGAGATTACCACCCAAGAAATGTTATCTGAGCCTCTCGAAGAGTCTATCACCATCGCACACCTTACCGTTAGGTCATATGCGGTTGTTATAAAGGGTTATGTAACAAGGAAGTAGTTACTTTTTTTGTGGGATCCCTTTTATAAATAAAAGTCTTATTCCACCAATTCCTCTACGAGAATAGTTTTTCTTAAAAATATAATGATTTAGATAAATTGATTTTTTCAGAAAAGGGTTATTATTGAAAATATAGAAATTATTTTATTAAACCAAGGTTTTATTAATATTTTTATTATAATAATATTATAATAACACTCCTTTTAATTATAATTGTTTATTATATTCCTTATTGTTTTTACTCCATAAATGATTAAGTATTCAGTTTGATAAGAATTATATGTTCATACAATAAAACTGAAATTTTATTTTTAATTAAAGAATTTATTTTGAAGAATTAATGAAATTTTGAAATAAATAATATTTTAATATAATATTATTATTAAATAATTTTTACAAATGATCACATAATTTTTATGAATCCAAATGTAATTATATTTTGGTTTGGAAATGGTTTTTGTCAAAACCAGTCAATTTTCAATAAAAGAAGAATTTTATTTTAAAAGTTAAAATTAAAATATTTATAAAATAATTTATATAAAATGAATATTATTTCTGGAATCATGATTTTTAAATTATCCAATGGTTAATTTTTCATAATTTTCTAAGACAATCGGATTTTTGGGTAAAAATTAAATACCATATAAATATATAATGTGATTTGTGACAACATAATGTCCAAATAGTGATGTAATAAAATACTATAAAAGTTATATTAGTCCAATATATGTTTAGATTAAAAATAATGTGATTTTATATTTTATTGATTAATTTCATGATGCCTCAGTGGACCCTCCAAGACTTATAAAATATTTTAACATTTTAAAATGATTTCCTTGAGAGTGTGACTCACCTCCACATAAGAAAGCCTAATATTTTAATAAGTTAGGAAATTTTCCTTATATAATAATTTTTTCTACTCCATTTTTGAAAAAACCATGGTCATAAACCATGGGTTGGTTTGTGGTTTTGAATACTTAGTTATATAGATTCCAAAACATATGTTTGTGAAATATTAAAGAATTCCCCTCCCTTTTCCTATACAAACCCACCCAAGATAACACTTATTATCACTCAAAACCATTGTATCCCATCCCTACTCCTCCCTCCTCTCTCTATAATCCTCCCAAGACACCCCAAACTCTCAATAAACCCCTCCTCGGGCTCTTGAAGTCACACACTCAAGTAAGGGATCCTCACTTTCCTTCCTTATTTATGTCCAAGTTTCCTTATATTGTTATGCCCTTTTATTTTCAATTACAATTTTTTGGGTATGATTTATCACCTACCCTATACTTCCCTGCTTATGGTTTAATGAAGAGATACCCCTTTATCTCTCATTAATTCCTCTTATGTGCACCGTTACAATACTGAAATTCCGTAAGAGATTTCTCTCTCCTCATTTACTTTCAAGAAATTATTTTAATTTATGCATATAAATTCCATTAAATATGTTGGGATATTATGTTACATTACCCCTTACTTTCCATTTCATATATAAATTATGATATACCCCATTTTCTCTCATCAACCCATTTTACAATTTCTATTTGACATCGTTATGCGGCCGAAGTTACACCAAAATTTTGCATGCCAAAATCATCGTGTAAGTGAATACTATACCCACTTCTCTATCAAGGGTATTCAACTTTATGCACATGTAATTGTTGATGGAGGAATTAAATTTATGTATTTCACATCTATTTTTATTGGAATAAATTATGATGTTTATTTAATCCATGTTGTATGATCTATGTGGAACACATAACCTGGAATGAAATGATTAAGAAGGGTGCACCCTAATAGTGCTCCAATGCATTGGGTAAAGAACATTATCATGATACGTCATGTGAAATTAGTGTTTAATCATTATAATTCATGTGAAATGAGGGTTTAATCATGTTAATTCATGTTAAATGAGGGTTTACTCATGCTCCATGTGTAATGGGCCTTGGATCATGCTAATATCATGTAAAATGTTGTTGCCACATTTCCATGTAATGATAATCATGATATATCATGCCTTTATGTTTATGTTTATATTATGATCCATTGATTTATATATTTCCTAAAATTTATTGTATTCTTCAAGTTATTCCTTGTTTACTCGTTTACCAGACTTTATATCTCACCTTTTTCTTATGTATGTCCTCAGTTTATCCCCTGCAATGCTAAGTACGAAATAATGTTCTGGTTATGTAAAAGAAGTTTTCAATAAAGATATTGTATTTTATGTCTTAAGTTGTCTTTTAATGTTCCTAATTCCCCAAGACACTACACATATCAATCCTCAAAGTTGTATTAAGTGCAAGTTTGTGTAATAAATCATGATTAATTGTGTAATAAAGAGTAGGGTTGTTATAGTTGGTATCAGAGGATATGTTTAGTTATTTTTTGGGATTCGGATTAAAAAACCCTAGTGAAATCCTTATGGATAAGACTAAGTATAAGAAAAACTTCCCTATATTTTGGAGATTATAGAGTAAGTGGTATATCAAGAAAATACATCCCTGTCTGAATACAAACAAGTAGAGGTGGATCTAGCATAGATGTATCTAGGGGTAAAACCTGAAAACAGTGCTTTGAGCTAGACTTGAATGGGAACTAGTGCATGAAAATCGGCCTTGCTTCACTCTTGGTTCAACACTCTCGGGGGGTATGATTTGTTAATGTCAAAAGATCAATACCAACCATTATTAAGGGAATAAAGAAATTCTCCTAGGAATTTATGTTGGGATGTAGATCATAGATAACATATATTGAAGCCTATAAATTCATAAGTTAAGGAAAGAAATTTAACCTATAACTTATCCCTTTTTTTCATTGGATTCCCCTTTATGTGTTACCCCTAACTTTATTTTTATTCCATCTAATGGCCAGTAATAGGAATCAGGCTAACAACTGATGTGAAGATCAATGTGATGACTTTTTTAATGAGATGCCCAATCCTATAGGAGTGGGAATTTCAAAATTTGTCATGATAATCTCTGAGTTAACTTATTTTTTGGATAGAAACATGGGTCAAGAGAAATGTTCAACCCCCCAAGAAATAACAAGCCACAATTGAGAGATTCATGAGAAAAATGCCTCCTAATTTTAATGGATCATATGATCCCTCAATCGCTGAAAAATAAATAAACTCCATTGATAAGATCTTCCATATCATTCAATGGTCAAAAAAAGAGAAGGTTCATCTACCTGCTTATCATATGGAGTGAGAAACTGATCAATGGTGGATATTGATCAAAAATAAAAATCCTAAGGAAGATATCAACGTGTTAGAATGGAAGGATTTCTGGAAAATGTTTTTTGATAAATATTTTCCTTGCACCCTCCGACTTAAGATGGAAAGGGACTTTCTTGACTTAAGAAAAAAGATGATGAATCCATCAGAGTGTATGAGGAGAACTTCACAAGGATTGCATGATACACCTCTACTTTTGTCCTTACCCCTAAATGTAATGTTGACCACTTCTTTGGTGGGATAAAACCTAGCCTATGGAAATACCTAGTGATTCGTGACTTTGATAGCTATGAGGAAATTTTCTGATGTTCCCTCAAAGTCAAAATGGAAATCGACGAATCTCAGGGGTATCATGGGGATAAGAAGTGGAATGTGGAATTTAATTCTGATAGTCTGATGGATAAATCCAACGGTGCTATGAAATTATAACACCTCAATTTCCAAAGGTGTAGAAAGAAGAACCCCAGAAATTTCCTGAAGGGGACGAGGAAATGATTTAGGTGTGGAAGAGAAGAGAACATGTCCATTAATTGATGACAAGAAAAACACGATGCTGTGATAGAGGAGTGAACGCTTCGTTCAACCCTCAACGCAATGTTCATTGCTTCAAATACATAGAACCAGGGAAATATGAAAACTAGTTCCCAAAGCCAAGGTTTTTCGGAGGCAATCGATAACCTCCAAGGTAGCAAGGGGAGCTTTTTCCATCACTACTTCTAAAGAAAATCATGAAAAAAAAGTGGTTAAAGGTACACTGGTTATTTATTCAATAATAGTGAATGTACTTTTTTATTATGGTTATACGCATTATTTTATATCCCAAAAGTTTAGTAGAACAATCCCAACACCACCACATATTCTGGAAGTGGAGATGTTGGCGAGAACGACAAATGGGGAAATTATTGAAACCCATAAATATAACTCCTACTCTATCATAGTTTTTGGGTTGAACTTCTTAGATAACCTTGTCATACTCACTCTGGTGGAATTTGATGCAATTCTTGGCATGGATTGGATTTCCTTATATAAAGCCAACATAAATGGACATGAAAGGATAAACACTCTCCATATGGTGAATCAACCCCTGATTCTTTACAAGTTAAAGGAGTAGGATGAATCTTCTTTAGCACCATCACCTCAAGTGTGGATATTACTGCCCTATGAGAACACATATCTTTTCTAGATGATGGATTCAAAGATGACTATTATGAGTGAATTCACTGAAGTGTTTCCTGAGGAATTGCCTACTCTTCCTCCTATAATAGATGTTGAATTCTCAATTGATCTATACTTGGAGAATTTCCAATATCCATGACACCATATAGAATGGATGTTTGGAGCTTGAAGATCTAAAGAAACAACTACAAGAAAATTTGGATAAAGCGTTTATACGCCCAAGTGCTTCACCATGGGGTGCACCAGTTCTCTTCATCAAGAAGAAGGATGGGTCAATGCGCCTTTTCATTGATTATCACGAGCTTAAAAAAATCACAATAAATAAAAAATATCCTCTGCCACAAATTGATGACTTTTTCGATCAGCTATGTGGAGCACAATACTTCTCTAAGGTGGATTTACGGTCAAGATATTAACAAGTAAGGGTAACGAAAGAGGATATCCCCAAGACTGATTTTTGTACAAGGTACGAGCACTATGAATTCATAGTAATTCCTTCCAGACTCACTAATTCTCTAGAAATCATCATGGAATTGATGAATAGTCTTTAGTGATTACCTCAAAAAAAATTTAGTAGTATTTATAGATGATATTCTAATATACTCCAAAACCAAGGAAGAGAATGAGAGAATATAAGCACTATAATAGAGACCTTGAGAGTGTAGAATCTTTATAAAATGTACAAAAAGTTTGAGTTATGGTTGAAGGAGGTCTCATTATTAGGTTATTTCATCACAAGAAATGTGATATCTGTGGATCCCTCCAAGAAAAATGCAATTAAGGGATGGTCGAGGCCAACATCTATGATGAATATCCATAGCATCCTTGGGTTAGCTGGATATTATCTCTAATTTCTGAGATATTAATCAATGTTTCCAAACCATATTAACAAGATAACTCGAAAGGGAGTAAAGTTTTTATTGAATGATGAATGCAAATATAGCTTCATGGAGTTGAAAACGTGGCTTATCCCTGTGCCCATTCTCACACTACCCACAAGTGGAGAACATTTCATGGTATTAATTGATTCTTTGAATAAGGTCCTTGGATGTGTGTTGATGAAAAATGAAAAAGGCATTGCCTATGCTTCAATGTAATTGAACGTTCATGAGAAAAACTATCTAACACAGGATCTGGAGTTGGCTATAGTAATCTTCGCTTTAAAAATTTGGCTATGTTACCTCTTTAGGGAGAAGTGTTAAATATATACAGATCCTAAGATACTCAAGTATATATTCACATAGAAAGAGTTTAACATGCACCAATGAATATGGTTAGAGCTTGTCAAATACTATGACTCCTCAATTCACTACCATCCGAGGAAAGAGAATAAATTGGAAGATACTCTAAGTAGAATGGATCCAAATTTTGTTTCATTGATGAGAATTAAAAAGAATCCAGTATTCTTAGATTTGATGAATATGGACATGGAAATAATAAATAAAGTAACATCATGAATCCTTTCACAAATTATTTCTCAACCGTAGCTTTTGGAAAGGCTAAAGGATTATCAAAATCATGACGTGGGAATTCATAAAAAACTGGAAAATATCAGAAAATAAAAATCCTCGGAGTTAAATGTTAATGAAGAAGGAATTTTGAGATTTGGGCCAAGACTTTGTGTTCCATCAAATCCAAATTTAAATAATGAACTTTTGGATGATGCACATAGTTCGAATTTCTCAATTAGCATAGGAAACACAAAGATGTATTGAGACCTCCAAGAGAATTATTGCTGGGATAACATGAATATGGAGATTTTTGAGTATACATAAAAGTGTCTAGTATGTCAGAAAGTGAAGTATGAGAGGTATAAGTATAAGGGGATGATGCAACCATTACCCATAACAACGTGGAAATGGGATAATATCACCATGGAATTTGATACCGAACTTCTGAATACATCCAATGGAAACAATGCTATATGGGTTGTTGCTGATCGTCTTACAAAGACTGTACATTTTAGTGCAATTCGAGGGGATTTATCATTGGATCAACTGGCAAAGATATACCTCATAGAAGTGTTAAGGCTGTATGGAGTACCACTATCTATTGTATCCAATCGAGATCCAAGATTCACCTCTAATCTCTGGAAGAGTCTCTAACATGCTCTGAATACTGATCTGAACTTCATCACATATTATCATCCTCAAACTGAAGTCCAATAGAAGCAAACTATCCAAACACTTGAGGAAATGTTGATAGCATGCTCAATGGAATTCAAAGGAGGAAGAGATCATCATCTTCCCCTGGTTGGGTTCTCTTACAAAAACAATTTCCACTCAAGAATCCAAATGGATCCTTACGAAGCCCTTTATGGGAAGAGGTGAAGAACATCGATATGTTGGGATGATGTTGGCGAGTGAAAACTCCTAGGTCCAGAAATGGTCAAATAAATGGTGGAGAAGGTTAAAACCATCCAATATCACATTAAATCTACTCAGAGTCGACAAAAGAGTTATAATGAAAATTGTCAATGAGACCTAGATTTTGATGTTGGAGACATGGTATTCTTATTCATATCACTGTGGATGAGAGTTATGAGATTTGAGAAGAACGTAAATCTTAGTCCAAGGTACATCAACCCTTTTGAGATCCTTGATCACATTGGAGTAGTGGCCTATCGACTAACACTCCCATCGAACCTATCTCAAGTACATGATGTATTCCATGTATCACTCTTGAGGAAGAACATACCTACCCCATCAGATTTACTCAATCCATAGGTGGTACCATTGGATAATGACCTCTCCTATGTAGAGAATTCGATGAAGATCTTAGATCATAGAGAAAATGTTCTACAAAATAAGACAATTCCCCTTGTAAAGGTATTATGGTGAAACCAAAAGTTTGAAGAAGCGATGTGAGAATCAGAGGAAGTGATGAAGTAGAGTTACCCTCATCTGTTTTAGTGTGGGAAAAGGAAATTTCAAGGGTGAAATTGGTTAATGGGTAAGATTGTAACAAACCAAGATTTTATTAATGAAAATTCATTTTGATCTAATTAAATTTATTATTATGTAAAATGGTTATATAAAACATATGCACTTCCTTGGTTTTATGTTTTTGGATTTTAAAATACCATTAATAATTTTTACAGTTTCAAATATAATTGTTGAACCTTGATCACATGATTAGTATAAATATAGAGCTTTAACAAATCCAATTTACTCTGAAAAAGGAAGCGATGGCCTTATCAGGTAGCATTAATCCATACAAATCTCATTTGTCATAGATCAAAAAGGGGGTATCATCACGAGGATTCTCTCTTGACCAACCCCAAGCCGATATTCAATACATTAAGCTTGAATGGAATCAACTATAGGAGAAGTGGAAGCTAATAGAGATTACCACCCAAGAAAAGTTATCCGAGTCGCCCCAAGAGTATGTCACCATCACACACCTTACCTTTAGGTCTTATGGGGGTGTTATAAGGGGTTATATAACAAATAATTAGTTAATTTATTTGTGTGATCCCTTTTATAAATAAAAATCATATTTCATCAATTCCTCTATGAGAAAGGTTTTTCTTAGAAACATAATGATTCAGATAAATTTATTTTTTAGGTAAAATGGTACTTTTGGAAAAATATAATTTTTTTATTAAATCGAGGTTTTATTAATATTTTTATTATAATAGTGTTATAATAACACTTAATTTTAATTTAAGTGGTTATTATATTTCTTATTTTTTTACTCTATAAATGATTAATTATTCAGTTTGATAAGAATTATATTTTCAAAGGATATAACTAAAATTGTATTTTCAATTAAAGAATTTATTTTGAAAAATTAATTAATGTTTGGAATAAATAATATTTTAATAAAATATTATTCTTATAGAATTTTTATAAATTATCATATAATTTTTATGAAGACAAATGTAATTTTATTAAGGTTTAGAAACTATTTTTTTAAAAACCCGTCAGTTTTCCATAAATAAAATTTTTTATTTTACAAGTGAAAATTCAAATATTTAGAAAATTATTTAGATAAAATTAATATTATTTTTGGAATCAGGACGTTGAAATTATCCCACATTGAATGTTTCATAATTTTCTGATGCAATCAAATATTTGGGTAAAAATTAAGTACGGTATAAATATATAATGTTCTTTATGGCATCATAATGACCCAATAGTAATGTAATAAAATAATATAAAAGGAATATTAGGCCAATATATGTTTTAAATTTAAAATAATGTGATTTTATATTTTATTGATTAATTTTATGATGCCTTAGTGGACCCTTCAAGACTTATAAAATATTCTAACATTTTAAAATGATTTCCTGGAGAGTGTGACTCACCTACACATAAGAAAGACTAATATTTTAATAAGTTCAGCCATTGGACTTATATAATAATGTTTTCAGCTCCCATTTTAAAAAATCCATGGGCAAAAACCATGGGTTGGTTTGTGGTTTTGAATATTTAATTATATAGATTCGAAAACCAAAGTTTGTGAAATATTAAAGAATTCCCCTCTCTTTTCCTATATAAACCCACTCAATATCCCACTTATCTTCACTAAAAACCCTTTTATCACATCCCTAAGATTACATCCTCTCTCTATAATCCTCCCAATATTCCTTAAGCTCTCAATAATCCCATCCTCAAGCTCTTGAATTCACACACTCATGTATGGGATCCTCACTTTCTTTCCTTCCTTATTTATGTCAAAGTTTCCTTATATTGTTATTCCCTTTTATTTTAAATTAAAAATGTTGGGGTATGATTTATTATCTCCCCTATACATACCTACTTATGTTTGAATTATGATATAACCCTTTCTCTCTCATTAAATCCTCCCATGTACACCTGTTACCATGCCAAAATTGCATAAGGGATTTCTCTCTCCTCATTTACATTTAAGAAATTATTTTATTTTATGCATCTAAATTCCATCATGTATGTTGGGATATCATGTTCCATGACCACATTAATTTCTATTTCATGTATAAATTATGAGATACCCCCTTCTCTCTCATCAACCCATTTTACAATTTATATTTGACGTCGTTATGCTATCGAAGTTACACCAAAATTTCCCATGCCAAATTCATTGTGTAAGTTGATATCGTACCCACTTCTCTATCAAAGGTATTTAACTTTATGAACATGTACATGTTGATTTAGGACTTACATTTATGTATTCCACATATCTTATTTGTGGAATAAATTATGACATTTAGTTAATCTATGTTGTATGATCTATGTGGCGCACTTATGCATGAAATGAAATGATTAAGAAGGTGCACCGTGATAGCACTCCAATGCATTGGGTAAAGAATAGTATCATGATACATCATGTGAAATACATTTAAAATCATGATAATTCATGTGCATTGAGGTTTTACTAATGCTAATTCATGTTCAATGAGGGTTTACTCATGCTCCATGTGCAATGAGCCTTGGCTCTTGCTAATAACATGTTAAACATTGTTTCCACATTTTCATGTTATGATAATCATGCTATATAATGCCTTTATGTTCATGTTTATCTTATGATCCATTGATATGCCTATTTCCTAACATGTATTGTATTCTTTATTTTTTCCCTTATTTACTCCCTTACTCTGTTTTATAGCTTACCCTTTTCTTATATATGTCCTCAGGTTATCCCATGCAATTCTAAGTACGAAGGAATGTTGTGGTCATGTAGAAGATGTTTTTAATAAAGATTTTGTATGTTATGTCTTATTTTGTCATGTAATGTTCCTAATTTCCAAATACCCTAGACCTATTAATCCTCATAGCTGTCTTAAGTGAATGTTTATGTAATAAATTATGTTTCAGTGTCTAATAAAGAGTAGGGTTGTTATACCTGTTATGACATGGGAACAACCATGAAATGTTTTTGATATTTAGATATTCTTGGGTTTTTCTTGATACTATCACCTATTTTTAAAGGACTTAACAATTTTTGAATCTTTATGAATTATATAACTTATAAGGGAGTATGTTTGATTGGAATGATAAATTTTAGAGTTATTTTTTTTATCTAGGATTCCTTTAGACTACTATGCTGATATTTACTCTTTTAGAGTCTGAGAAAAGCTATGTGGTCTTTTGTGATGCATCAAGTTCTAGTTTGGGTTGTGTCCTTATGTAAGGTGATCATGTAGTTGCCTATGGATCCTGTAAGATTATCCCACACCAAAATAATTAATCATTCCATGTCCTAAAACTGGAAGCTCTTATAGATGCACTTAAGAGATAGATCCATTGCATTTTCGGATAAAGGTTTTCCATGTATTCTGACAACATGAACTTGAGTTGTATCTTATCTAAAAAATATTTGAATCTACTCTATAGGAATTGGGTGGAATACCTGTAATTTTTTTAATTTGACATTTCCTATACCCCAGGGAAAGAGAATATCCCTCCAGATGCATTGTGTTGGAAAATTTCAACCTAAACTATGAAAGAATAATGAGAATAGTAGAACTAGATGAATCCTTTTACACAATTGCATATAGGAGTCTGGGAATCTAGGTCTGAGGTTTACATGGATTTTGTTAAGTTGAACGCCACTCTTATCAAGATAATTCTTCAGGAACATAAGCTTGATGATTTATTCTAAATCATTAGAAACTCTCTTTATGGTGTGGGACCATTACTGACTATTGATTCTCTACAGAGGGTGTGATATGTTTTTATAACAATTACATTATACCTTTTACCGAAAGGAAATATTTTATGGGGGATTTCAATAAATACCATTGGATAGTTAACCTAGGAACCAAGAAGATGTTATATGACATGTGGTGATGATTCTAGTGGCCAAGTATGAGACAAGGAATTGTTGATTTTGACTCTCACTATTATATGTGCTGAAAGTTTAGGGTTTATCACTAGGGATGTTTAGGTTTGCTTCAGCAAATTCTAATGCCATATTTTAAGTGGGATGATATCTTTGTGTAATTTTTGGTTAGGTTTCCACATACCCAAAAAAAGAAGAATACAATATGGGTTGTGATCGATAGGATGACTAAATCGAATCAATTCTTACCCATTCAGGATACAACCAAAGTTGAGGTGCTGGTAAATCTCTATATAAGAGAGATTTTTCATTTGTATGGAGTTTCATCTAATATAGTCTCTGATAGAGATACATGTTTTACTTCTTGGTTTTGAAGAATCCTTTAGGAGGAAGTAGGATCTCAGGTGCATTTGAGTACAACATACCATACAAAGTCAGATTTCCCGAGAGAAAGATCTATATAGATTATTGAGGATATGATTCATGCCTTCATTATTGAATATGGTGGGGATTTGGATGACCATTTGTGGAAGGTTGAGTTTTCATATAAAAGTAGTTACCAATCCACAATCATAATGGATCCTTTTTAGGCCTTGTGTGGATGGACTTGTAGATCTCCATTATGTTGGTCGGAGATCGGTGAAATTTCCTTTGTTGGAGTAATATTGGTTCAAGAGATGACATCAATGGTTATATTTATTCATTATAGAATTTTGATGCAACATATCCAGTATAAGTCTTATGATGATCATCATTTCAAACCATTTTAATTTTCATTAGGTGACTAGGTGTTCTTGAAAGTTTCACCCCATTTGTGTCATCAATGGATTGGGAGGTAAGGGAAGCTTGCTCCACATTTTGTGGGACATTTTGAGGTCATTGAGTAGGTGGGAAAAGTGGATTATCATTTAGAACTATTGTTGTATATAAATTCAATACATAACACGTTCCATGTATATCATCTATGAAGGTTTCTCTTTGGTCCATTTGATTGTTCTGAACTAGGGTGATCTTGGCGTTGAGCCTAATTTATCTGTGACCAATCATCCTGTCAGGGTATTTGATTGTGAAACCATGGTACTTCATGGGAGTATGTTACCTTTAGTTCATGTTCTACAATAGCACTATTTTGATACTCATGATACTCGGGAGAGGGAGGCAATGATTAGATAATATTGGCCACATCTTTTTTCGAATGGAGGCTTCTAGATGGGATTTCTGGGGATAAAAAGTTTCTATGTTGGGGAGTTTTTAACATCTTATTACTATTTTCAGGTAATCCTTGACACCCTATTTTGATCATTATTTTTTTGGGGATCTTTTATGGGTGCTTCAAGAAAAATTTTAAAAATTTTGGTAAGATATTGGGATGTGCATGGTTGGCATACTATTTTCCAAAACCATGTGCCCTGCAGGTGAAAACCTTACAAACCCAAGAATTGACGGTTTTCAAGGTGGGAAAATGATTTAAAAAATCATGAATCAAATTAGAAGAAACCATGAAACCCTTTAGAGGGGAACACAATTATATAACACAATTTGACAAACCATGTGTCCCTACCCATCTAACCATACATGCAGGTTTTAATTATTCCAAAAAATGTATAAAAATTTATTTACCCACCTTTTTAACCTCCCTATTTGGCCCAATTCCTACTGGATTTATTTCCAAGGTCCTGGAAGCTCTGAAGGACCCATCTTGGCTCCTCCAAACCCTTTCCAAGGAAGATAATAACTTAGTGAATATCGATCAATTCCTCTCCGATAAGGGATATTTCCCCGTTCTTTCTCTCCCGATCTCTTCCTCTCTCCTCCTTAGGGTTTTTTGATCTCCATGTTATTGGATAATATAATATACATTTTTTTATATCTTAAATATAGGTTTGATTCTTGGATATTTATTTCTAACATTCATTGTTGGAGTTTCCAATTAAGAGCATTGTGATACGTGATATCATGATCCCAAGGTAGGTGTTCCATATAAGATTGACAAATTAATTTAACCTAAGATTAATTTATTGTATCAATTTCTTTATAATAAATTGTGAAAATACAATTCAGTGTTAATTGGTATTTTAAATTGTTTTGGCATGAAATTGGGTAAAAACATCCAATTACATTAAATTAGGGTGTGATTTAGATTTGATGGTAATAATGAAATTTAATTTTTGGAAATTGAAATGTGAAATTGGTTTTTTTAGAAAATGGAATAAATTATTTTGATAAAAACCCATTGGTTTTATCCTGAAAAGTGAAATTCATTGATTAAAACTCTAAAATATTCTTATTGAAAAATATTATACCCAGTGGGTTGTTGGTTAGTCTTCTTTGTCCAGTTTTGGAGAGGCATCTGCACAAATTTACATTATAACCATATGAGTGTGTGAGGATCTCATAACCTAGAACTATTTTACCACTTAGAAGATGACCATGTTGCTTTTTTGTGATTATTTTGATATATATTCATTCTTTTTGTAAAACTGATTTACATATACCTTGAAAATTAATATAAAATATTTTATATAAAATGTTTATTAATCCATTGTTTTGAAATGTTTCCAAAAACTAAAATTAATAGAATGGGTTTTAAATATGAATCTATATTTTCATTCTTGGTTTATTTAAAATTCATATCATGTATTGGTTTATTTTAATGGAATCTTATTATGGAAACCTTGGTGAGACCTTAATGGGATTTTAGCTCACAACCTATATATTCCTTTAGGTGTTTCTATATTTCCTTATACTAGGTTTGAGTTGGGGAAAAGAACCTCTTGGAGGTGGTGGTTGTTGATATTTTGTCATCGAGTGTTGTGTCTATTAATACTTGGGTTGTTCACTTTTTATTTATGGTACTTTGTTGTTGTACCTTGGGTTTATATGCCAATTTAAATTCTAGTACTATTCTCCCTCTAGATTTTTATTTAGAGAATACTGACTTCTATATATTTCTTTCACTATTTTTGTGGAAAAATATTCCCACCATTATCTTGTATAATTCCAGGTGCTAGTCACCAACCCGTGATAATCGACAACTCACTTCGGGCCATATCAGTTCCATCTCAGGTACTGTGGTACCACGATATCTGAGACATTTCATTACGGTTTGTGATTCCCATGATATTTTTTTCTATTTTATTGAAGGAGGTATTATTATTCCTTTCCTCATATTTACAACTCTTGGCAGACTGAACATTTTTCATTTGATTTTTCTACATTTATTATTGTATTTTATTTGAAACATATTTCAATTTATTCTAGACCACTTCATAATAACACTCATTATGATATTGACCATAGATGTTAATAAATATCATATGTTATCAATATATTTGAATTTAATCAAGTTGGATAGTTTTTTGTTTTTCTATGAATTATACATTAAATAGTATGCATTCTTATTACATCAGGTATATATCCCTTGTGCTAAGGCCTACTATAATCTTATTTTATTATAATGTTGTGTAAAAATTCAATATACTTATATAAAAAATTTCAGTAGAACACAATATGACCTAAAAACCATCTTCCTTTACCTTCAGTTGCAATTTATCCATATTTGGACACTTTTCAGTTTTTGATAGAATAACACTTATTTTTTTCTTTTCATTTAGATCCTCTGTTCTTGGATAATCTAACATCTACCTTTTATGTGTTGGTGTATTTTTTTATTATTTTTATGAACCAAAATCTAGCCAAATTTCAACTTTGAACCTATAGTAGTATATAAAATTGAATTAGCATGGTTATAATTATAAGGATAGTGGGTCACATTTTTTAAAGAGATTAAATTATATTATTGTCAATGTGATCCCATATTACTTATTTCTTTAGTTTTTGTCCCTTATGGAACAAAAAAATGACTATGATTTAATATGGAAGTATAATTCTTTTTAAACATTTGGTAAATTTACGTTGGTGTGGATTCTTGAATTATAAATTTAAATTCATGTTTGAGACACTAGAATTTTGTAGAATATTTTTAACTATTAACTAATTCCATCATATCAACCCAATATTTATTCCATATTTTTGTAATTGATCTTTATGAATTTTTTGTTGTTCTATTATATAGTTATCATGTTCCTTTATTTCCCTCACTCTAACCTCCAATTGTGAATTCTTAACATTTATAGAGTTTTTATATAGCTTTCTTAGTGCATAAATTAGTCTTTGAGAACAATTTCTATTACATATTTCTCATAAACAATATATTTAAAAAATAATTTAATTATGTAAATATTTTTATTGTGAGGATCCATAGATTCATCCACGGCTTCAAATATGTCTTTGAGGGAAATTAACATTTTGAATTTTCTACATAGTGCATCGTCAATTTAATTAACTTTATTTTTTCTTTTTTCTTTTTAATTATGAATATTCATGAAAAATAAAAGTATATATGAAAGCAAATACTCATAAAATTTATCAAATACTCATAAAATTATGAGTATAAATTTTTAAAAGATTTTATTAAACCATATTCTTTGTACTCTCCATAGATTGAGATATTTTCTTCAAAAAAATCATTTTCAAAAGATTTTATAGATTAAAACTTATCAATATAAAATACATAAAAATTTTACTGATCCTTTTACATATATGAAATATTTCAATACATCTATTTATCCCATTTAATCTAGTCGTTAAGAGTTTACGAAGAAACCATCAAGTACACTTCAAATGGTATGTAGACCATATATTACTTCTTAAACACTTATATATTTTATTCAGATCTACACATCATGTAAATTTTGATAAAAATAACTAAGAAAAAATCATAGTTCCAATAAGAGGTAGGACTATGCTCTGATACCACTTGTATAGCCCATTGGATTTTTCATACAACTGAGAGGGGGGACATAGTGAATTAAGTGTTACTTTTTATAGAGTTTTCTTTTACGTTTAATTACCCCCTCATAAAATCAAACCTATATCCTGTTTAATAAATATAGATCATTAATTTTTCACTCAACCTTGACCTTTTTATTTTATGTAAAATAATATATATTAAAATACACAAGGATTTTATAAGGTTTATCCTCAATGTGAGAGATAAATCCTTATTACGTTTGACTCTAGTTGAGTGAAACAATTTTATTGCACATTAATTTGAAATGGTTAAAATTTCCTTATAATTATAATAGAAGGGTCATATGGTAATTATGTTATTCCCATACTTTATATTATCATAGAACTGAAGAAATAATTATATTGATTCCCACAGTCTACATCTGTTGAAAAAATTGTGTTCTGTGTACTTGTATCACCACTTCTTCAAGGGCCTATTTCAAATAAAAAAATAGGTCTTCAAATACTATGATATAATCTATAATAATTTATACACATTCAACTTATTCTTCACTCATACTCACTATGATTTGTAATCAATGTGTATCTTCTCTCCTCCAAAGTTTTGATGAAATAAGAGAAAGAACAAAATCAACATCGATATATCCTCCTCCTCGTCCTCTATATGGTACAGTTGTATAGAAAGTTTCTTATTTTTTATATTTTTCCCCACATAGGTTGTCTAATATATCCATTTGACTTCCATAAGTATATAAATTGTTCTCTCACTTTTTTAAATTATAATATTCTATCCCAGATTCATTGAATATCTCTATAATTGTAACACCAAGATTTATTCACTAAATTTTTTTCACCTAAAGAAAAACTATTACAAATATTTTATAAACCATAATTTATTTATAATAATATAAATTAAATTTAATATATAAATTATATTTACTAATCTTTAAACAAGGACCTTAACCTCTAAATTTATAACTAATTTAAATCTCAATTGTATTTGAGTAAAGTTTTACATTTTAAGCTCTTTAAGATGTGTATTTTTCTTCTGCATGTGATATTAAAATCATTACTTATTATACCCTCTTAAAAAAAATATAGTAATTATAAATCTTCCTCCACATGTTAATTTATATATAAAATTATATGTTCAACTTAAAAAATGTAGTGTAAAAATCCCCATACTAGACTTTCAGTATCATTGGATCTTTAAAAGGACTGTGAATTATGGAACATGGTATGGTCTTTAAGATCCAGAACCTGAGATAAGGCACATCCTCAAATGATTTTATTGGTTTATCGAAATCTTCCCAGGAGTCAGAAAGTTCTCAGGAGTGTTCTAGGGGTTCAGGGAATGAAAAAGTGGAACAAGAGTCCAAATAAAAAGTTGAGTTTGTGTGAGTAATCATCTACAATCACGAGGTTGGTGGTATATAGGTAATTATCATTTTATTTATATTTATATATGTGTATTTAGTTTTTCAAAGTTACATCCTTGATATATTTAGATTTATTTGGCTAAGGAAAGTAAATTAGGCATTAATGTGAGGCGTGAGACCTTGACGGATCCTGTTAGGTCCATTGTTGATTTGAAACCGGACCTAGGACTACCATGGGGTATTCCAAAAGGATTTGGAAAAAGTCGAGATAGGTTAAATATGAAATTGAATGGGTTGTAATTGTTAATTTGGTATATGGTCATGGTAAAAGTGATTATTGAAATTTTTAAATGTTAGTTTTGTGAAATCACTAAGATTCTTTTGAAATAGTTAAATGATGTTTTTGGATTTGATCTCGTTATGGTTTTCAATGAAGGAAAATTATTTTTTGAATTTGGGTAACTTTTTAGAAAGGAGTTGTTGACCTCAAGGTGTTCTTTTTGGAATTAAAATGGTGTTGGAAATGTGTACATGGTTTTACACTTGTGAAAATTACATAGTGATTTTTTTAAAGAATGGAAGGGAATGGGTTTCCATGGATGTGTTTAAATGTTAAAAATAATTACCCATGTTAAAGGGTGGTTTTGAAAACTTTTAATGAATTTAGTGGTTTTTCTAGGGCCCAATGTTTTTTAAGTGATGTTAATAAAAATGTAATATGGGGTTGGGTCTTATGGTGATGTGTTTGGTTGTAAAGGTCCGTTGGGGCTAGGGTAAATAAAGACTGATTATTGATATTGAAATTTGATAATGATGTGATAAATATGGAAATTTATGATAATGGAATAGATGTTGATGTATGGATGAGACATGGTAAATCCTGGTTGGATTCATGGACTGATGCTCCATGTTATCGAAAATATGACTAATGGTTTGAGATGCCAGACTAATACTCTACTCCTTGGTTTTGGATAGGTAAAACTGATACTCTAGGAAACCTAGTACACCATAGTTATTTGGGGGAAGGACTGACACTCTTGAACCCAAAGGTATGAACATGTCATTCTATATCAAGGTTGGGATGGTCGGATGTGATGCTCCGAGTCTTGGTTAGATTCGTGGAATGATGCTTCATTTTTTCCAACCTATGAACTAATGGTTATGATGATCAAATGTGATTATTTGAGTCCCATTTGGATTCATGGACTTATGGTCTGTGTTTTCCAACCTATGAACTGGTGTTTAGGATTTCCGGACATGACGTTCTAGATCCTAGTTATATGTTTTTACCAATTCTCCTTGATTGACGACTTGTGACCCCTGTGATATATGGTATGGGTACCCATACTAATGATCTGTGGCACACTGGTTAAAGTAATGGATAAATTAATGTCCTTGTAAATTAAAATTTTATAATTCCCATGGTGATGTATGAAATAACTTAAATATGTACATAGATAATTAAAAAATGTTTAAATATAAAACCATTTTCCATTACAGTTTATTTAGTAACTACACCTTTGTTTATCTATATACACTATTGTATACAATGTATATTTCTTTAGAAACTATTGGTGGTATCCTACTGATTTGTACTAAAAGCCTTCTCAAGACGCCATGGAACTTGGGTACCCGTGTAGATGCTACTTGTTTTTTGTCACAGGTTTAGGATATGAACATGGTGTTTGGTTTATATGTGGGATGATGGGTTGGAGAATGGGTTGTTAGGAATGGGTTGGTATTTGGGTCTGTGTTTGTGATATTTTTGATAGCTACATTTTTTGTGATTTTATTTGTATGACTTCCTGACATGTAGTACATTCATCCTATTATTATAGAATGCGTTACTTGGTTATTTTTCAGATTTTATCATATGTTGTCCATTTATTATTCGTGATGGTTATTTCATCTATTGGTATTATTTATATTGTTTATTTACTTTGATAAGAGGGTATAATCTCCCCAATGCATCTCTATAGATTATCACTGCTAGTCTGTAGACTATGGCCTATATGGAGGGGTGCCTGATGTCATGTGGTAACTGGGTCTGAGGCACCCATTTTTAATGGGCACTGGGTCATGATTTTACAAAGTGGTATCATATCCAATGTCTTTTGTCTTAATATTTTTGGCATGATATAAAAGAGACTTAGATATTATTCTGGTTTAGTAATGAGCTCATTTCTGGGTGCCTATAGCCCTATATACAGGCGAAAACCCAAGTAACCATTGTTGGGAATTGATTTTATGTTTTGTGCTTTTAGTATTGATTAACATTAAAACCTTGAGTAGAAAACTTGGAAGTGATGTTATTGATTTATGAGGTTATGTATCTTGGCCCGGTATGTAAAGAGAGGGTTTTTTGGTTAATTAATCGTTTTAGGTACATAGGATTGATAGGCTATCTATATATTTCCTATGATCAATAGTTTCTTTGGATTCATGTGTTGGTACAATACTTTTTTGTTTTTTGTTTCTACCTATTAAATGTTTTATGGAAATGTTTTTTAATGAAAATGTATATAAATGTGAATCAAATTAAATCTGGGTTATTTTTAAAATGTGGATTAATAAAAAGGATTCAGAAAGTGAAATTATTTAGGTCTTAAAAATAGAATGTTTTGAAATATAAATTCTTAGGTTTCAAAATGGTAAAGTTAATTAATAAGGGAATCAAGAAACAATGTAATATTTTGGGAAATTGATAGTGATTAATCCCTTGTTTTTTTATAAACCCTATATAAGTGTGGTTTGGGCTTGACGGTTCCCCATTTTGAGACATTGGTAATGAGTTGTGAGGCTTAGTTGGGTTCTGATGTGTGGTTAAAGAGGTATTCCCGTTGTCCATTTGGTTATATGTGACCTTAATGTTTTGAAATATCATATTCTAGCATGGATGTGGTAACCATTATGGTTTGAGTCCTTTTAGGTGGTGTTTAGACCATAGGATGAGTGTTTGGCCTATGATGTTGATATGTGTGGGTGTGTATCATGTTGTGTCACCTAGAGTAAATGGTCGCTTGTTTCATTTGGTGCAATGTGTTTTGGAGCGGGGAAAGAGTGTCGTCATGGGAAGTAACTTGTTGGGGTTTTATTTGTTTGTATTATAGGGATATATAGTGGATCTTGTTAAATGTTTCACCAGTTTAAGGAGATAGTATCATTTAACATATGATTAAGACCCGTGATAGAGGTTAGACATGTTGCTAGTTCTTTTGGGTGTATATGGCATAGTAGGAAGTTTTGGACCATGATAGTAGAGGTTGGATATCATTGTTTGGTGTGGTTTTGGCCTAGAGGACTAAGTGGAAAAGTAAATGGTTTCCATGATGTGAATCAAGTTGTGCTGATTCACTACTAGGTTTGGAAATAAAAGGCAACCCTAAGGGAGGTTAGCCCAATGTTACAGGTGCCTTGTAATGTGAATCATGGGTATGTGCTTAAAAGGTGGAATCGATGCATGGTGAGTTCCATAAAATTTTGGTAAAGTGCATTTTTATGACTTATTTCACTTTTCAAGAAGACACCTGGGTGCTTGGTGTTGGTTATAAGATCGGTTTTGATATAGGTGGGATTGTTTGGGTGTTTGAACCGTCCATTTGACAACAATTAATGAAGGAATCAATGTTGAATTTGGGTGGATAGGAATGCGTTGACCAAAGCATAGATGGATACTTTTTTTGGAAGTGAAACCCAGATGGATGGGTGTTCATGATGATGGGATTGTTCATGAGATAGTTTGGTTGTTGGATGGAAATGTCATGGATGTATTACATTTGATGAGGCTGACGGACTAGGAGGCTTGGTTACTAGCATGAGTGGGTCTTTGTCCCTAGTTCCAGTGATGTATGATCTGTGGGATCTTTATTCAGGTTCAGTGATGACCACAAGAAAATTTGTGACTTTGGGGGTTTTGATGAGGTTTGGATGTTGGGAACATTCTAGAGATGCACGATGCCATTTATGATGTGTGAACAGGTAGATCTGGATAATCATATGTTGTTTCTATAAGATCAAAAATGGGAAGCATTGGTTATGAAAGAGACCATTTGGTATTAAATTCATTGTGTTGGTTTTATTCAAATACTACTTGGTTCATTTCGAGACTTGATATGACTATGCTCATCATTATGGGTACACCAAGAAAGCATCGACTATAAACTTGGCTACTTAAGGGTTTTTCTTTTGGTTAGATAGATGAAATCTTGGATGTTGCGTTCATAGAGAATTTTTAAAGTTAAGACATGTGGTGGGTGGTGTACCACCTTCTATCCCCTGAGTGAGGTTCATGGCATGATTTCAATTTATTAAATTATGAAGGTGACAATATTTTTATCCGAAGTTGGGTGATGGTAATTGTTTTGTTTTGTTGCTCATGTGGGTGTGAGATGGTCATGAAAACCTTTTGGGCTTGATAATAACGGGGGAACAATCTGTGGTAGATTTAATTTCTAGAGTTAAATAGTGGATATGACACTCTTAAGTTGGGGGGAGGTGTGTTAGATGTGGGAGTATGACCCTTGTACTGGAAGGTTTGCAAGTTTGTGGACTTGAACGTGGTTTGGACGTGGTGACATTCCGATTCCAGTGAGGAACATGTTAGGTACCTTTTTGTATTCCTATGGAAGGTTAGGTGGGCCTTGGATGTTGTATTTTATTGGGATGAGCATTAGATTCATGCTCAGGTTAGTTTTAAAAATAAATATGGGGTGTCTATGTCATGTGGTACCAATGGAAGTTGGGTGTTTTCAAGTCATATTTCCTTGGAATGGTCTTACATTTCAAGGTAAATGTAAATGATTTAAGGAGGATCCAAGTTACCTTTAGTTGATGTATGGAAGATGGGGGGTGAATCCATTCCAGGCATATTGATGGCACGGCTGGAAGACAATTTTTGGATGGTTTTCTCTTACATGGTTGGGAATGGTGAGTTAGACAATGTGTTGGGTACATTGTAGAGTATAATTTCAAGGTTCAAGTAGTCCATTTTTAAGGTAATAGGTTCTAAACATCAGGATATAGTGGTTGTGAGATAGAGTGTGAGGTGGGGATCACCATATTGGGTAAGTGTTCAGTTGATATTGTGACTGTTGTTTCAGTTTGGATAGGATTGGGAAAATCCATTTAGTGTATGGTTTTGGAAACAGACTTTAACTTAGGTTTTGACTAGTTAAATTCTTTAGATAAGTGTTGCGCCTTGGTTGTGCTTCGGGTGTTCAGATATGGGACAAAGAAGTTAAGACTTGAGTTATGGACTAGTATAGGTAGGGGGATATGATTGGTTAATTGGATATCCCATTTGGTTATGCTAGGTGAACCAAGATATTTATATGGTTGGTGTTGATAAATTGGAGTTGAGATTAATGTTCCCTTTCAAGAGCATCAGGATATTATTATCAATCACAATGGGGAAATTCCTTGAGGAAAGACTATTTCCTTGGTCCAATCATTGTGATACAATTACTATGATCAAGAAGAGACATGGGAGATGAAAGTTAATAAGGGGGTTTAGTGGTTCGATCATTTTTTTATGGAGGCCTGGTTATGCTAGGAATTTTAGATCAAGGATGAGTTTTTATAAGGTGAGGAGGTTGTAAGATCCCAATCCAAAGATAAGTCACATCCCAATTTCAATTTTTTATGGAATGTTTCCTAGGAGTATCAAAAGGTTTTATGAGTATCCCAGGGTGTTGGGGTATAAAAAAAAAGGCCAATATGAGTGTAGATCACATTTGGCGCATGGTTAGTAGTAACTGTCCACCATAACAATGTTGGCCTAGAAGGGAAGGTTTCATGGTTTAGAAATCATGCAAGGGGGATCCAGAAACCATGTGGGCTCCAAGGAAACTATGTGAACAAAACTCCTTTATTGATAGAGGCTAGATCACGGTTGGCACAAAGTTTGGCCAACCATGTGTCCAACTATAATCATCATTACATATAGTGAAATTCCAATTTTTCCCTTTTAGACATAAATATTTTCCCAAAATTTTACCCCATTCTACCCACTCTAACATGGGTGAAGAACCAGTAGCCTCCTCCTCCTCTATGGTAGTTTCTCTGATTCTTGAGAGATTGGAGAGTTTTTTTATGTGAACAAAAGATCTAGATAAGTATTTATATCCATTTCCTTTCATTTTCTAGAAGATTCCTTACTTTATGTTCTCACTCCATCTTAATTCCTAAACCCTGATATTTACAATGTGCTCTTCATCTTTGTTCTTATGGTTGGTTTAGTTCAAAACAAGGGTTGTTTTTGGGAAAGTAATCATATACAAGCATTTGGTAGGTGGTATATAATATTTTTCCCATAGTCTTAATGTTTATATATATATGTTTTGTTTTCCATGTTTATACCTTGCTGCATTTTAATTTCATTGGATAAGGAAAGTAAATTGGGAATTAATGTGGGGTGCGAGACCCTTCACGGACACCTTTGGGTCTATTGTTGATTTGACATCAGACCTAGGGAAACCAATGGGGTATTAAAAACCCTTAAAAATTATGAAATGCAATGGTAAATGTTGAGATATGGTAAATATGAAAGTGAATGGGATGTAACCATTAATTGTAATATGTGTAAGGTAAAAGGGATGATTGAACAGTTTAAATATATTTTTTTGAAATGATTAATAGGATTTTGAAATAGTTAAATTATTTTTTGGATTTTAACTCAGTTATGGTTTTCAATGAAGTAAAATGGTTTTTTAAATTTGGTAACATTTTAGAAAGTATATTTTTACCTCAAGGAGTTCTTATTGGATTTCAAATGGTGTTGGAAATGTGTGTGTGGTTTTACAGTTGTAAAAATTACATGGTAGTTTATATTAAATAATGGAAGGTAATGGGTGGCCTTGTCCATGTTTGGATATTAAAAATAAAGTCCCTTATTAAATGGTGATTTTGAAATTTTTTAATGAATAGGGTGTTTTTTCCAAGACCCACAAAATTTATAAGTGATTTTATGAAATTTTAAAAAGGGGTTGGGTGTTATGGTTATATATTGGGTTTTAAAGGTCCATTGAGGCTAGTGTAATTGAAGTATTGTTATTGATATTAAAATTTGATAATTATGTGATATATATGGAAATGTATGATAATGGAGTGGTTTGGGATGGTCAGACAAGATATGCCGAATCCTGATTGGATTCATGAACTAATGAAACATGTTTTATGACTTGTGACTAATGGTTTGGGATATTGGACTAACACAAAACTCCCCTATTTGGGGTGTTCCTAACTAATTAGTTGGGAACCTTAGTGAAAAATAGTTATTTGGGGTAAGTAATGATGTTTTTAAACCCATAGGTATACACATGGTGTTCCATATAAAGGTTGGGATGGTCGAACACGATGCTCTGAGTCCTGGATGGATACATGGATTGATTCTCCATGTTTTCTGACCTATGAACTAGTGGTTGGTATGTTCAGAGATGATGCTATTAGTCCCAGTTGGATTCTTGGACCAATGATATGTGTTTTACAAATAGTGACCCAGTAGTTGGGATGGCCGAACATGACATTATAGATCCCAATGGGATTCAAGGACTGAGGGTCCTTGAATTTAGACTTATGACCCATGTTATATATGGAATGTGTACCCAAACTGATTCTTTGTGGTACATTGGATAAATTAATGGACTTATGAAATAAAATGGTAGAATTTCTATGGTGATGATTTGATGGAACTTAAATATGTATATGAATTATTAAGAAATGATTCAATGTAAAACCTATTTTACATTGCTATTTATTTAGTTACTAAACTTATGTTTATATACTTACATTGTTTACACACTATATATTTCTTTAGACACCATTGGTGGTGTCCTACTGAGTTGTACTATGTACCAGACCAACCCAGGTCAACCAGATTAGTCACCCAAGTCATCCCATTACAGAGTGAGGTAAAAAAAGATACGAAAATACATATTGAATATTATCAAACAAGACATAAAACTAGAGTAAAAGTATAAAGAAGGAATATATAATAGATCCACACAGGATAAATGGTAAATTATGATAGGTCTATAACAACTAGTCTCCATGTGACCAACCGTCACCTCCACAAAGAAACCGAAAAATGAAAATAGAGACATAAAGAGAAGCCAACATGATATTGAATTCCCTTACCTTTAACTATGTCCTTAAAAATATGGTCTAAAACCACCCATTAGTAGAAGTAGGGTGTGATAAATAGATCCCATTAGGAAACCACTTAAGAATCTATACAAGTTATAATATCAATAATACAAAAATTATATCTTTAAAACAAAACATTTTTATAATTAAATAATTTGAAATAATTTATCAAAAAATCATTGAGTTTTCCATAAACAATATATCTTGTTTTACAAAACAAGAAACATTCCATTCATATAATAAAGAAGGTAAACATACCAAATATAAATACACATGTTAGCCAACATCCATGAAATAATATATCATGGAATAAACAACCAGAAAAAAAATGTGCCTACCAGTTGGGCTCTAGCCTATTTTACTATGAATACTAGAAACTCACAAGATTAACAAGTCATAAGGTTGGATAAAACTAATATTGTTTCCTACCATAGTCTATCGCTGTACAAGAGGTTACCTCCTAGTTTTTTCACACACACTAGGGCTACCCATGTCTCTTTCCCAGCACACCCAAGGTTCTCGCTATGCAATGTTTATAAATTTTTGTTTTAAAAACCAAGATCACATTCTTATAAAACCATTTCAAAGATAAGAAAACCCACTTAAATTTTTAAAATTGCATTTATTTATAAATTAGGGTAACTGGATTTTCTAAGAAAAATACACTTTAAAACATGAACTGATTCCCCATTAAATTTCAAAACATGCAATTTCATTTCAAATATTCGGGATTCAATAAAAAAATCAATTCTGGAAATTAGTACACTTGAATAGATCCACCTAAATCAAGGACATATAAAAACTAACCGCCTTTAAAAATGGGTATTAGAAACCACAATACCAACCATTATAAGATAAGGCATGACACGAAAATGAATAGAATTGATCGAAAACACATTCCCATTATCAATCCCTACTGAAAATGGTCTCACAAGTGAAAACAATAGAGGGGAATAGAGATGAAGGATTCCTTGAGGAGTCTAAGTGCCTAGAACTATTGATAAATAACTAATTAGGTCAATACTTATAGAAATATGTCAGCCAAAAGTGCCTAAAGATAACTTCGTGTCAATAAAGTAGGGATGAAACAAGAACGAATGAAACATATCACTCTCACAACCCCATAAAAACCAATACCGTAACATTTACACGGTGTGTAACCCATTTTCATGTCTTTTAATTATTTATGTCCATATAAACTAAAAAATAAAGGCTTTGTTAATAAAAAACCATATTTTTACGCTTACACAGAATGTACCTGTTACACGGTGTGCACACCACTCACGCCATGTACTCAATTCATGACTTCTAACCAATAGCTATTACAGGACGTGTACTTCACTTACACGACATGTAATCTCCCAATGAGTAGTAGAAACTATAGATTTTTATGTTGAAAATTTCAAAAATTCTCTAACTTAACTATTATAGGCATCCCCCTGATTTCAAGGTTAGAAAAACTCGCCCAAAAAAAAGAAAAAAAATCTAATATTAGAACATAATTGATAGAAAGTTAATGAGGCATCACAATCTCCCCACAATAAAATTTTTCTATCCCCGGAAAGAGATCATGACCCTAGATACGAAAAAAGAGACAACCACTTCTACCCCATGAACAACACTTGCTGCCTTGTCTCATGGTGATGATGTTTGTACGACCATAGTACTCAAACTAGGGGGATCATTTTTCCACGTGGTACCTTATCCTGGTGATCCATAATCTGAACTAACTACTCATCCAAAGTGTTATAAGGTTAAAGATATACATCCTCCCACCTAATCACATGGAGAGTTTATTATATATATGTTATCAACTAGAAATCATGAAACATGTCATGTATTGAAGTCAATCCAGAATCTAAAAGAAACTAATAGGTGAACCTCTTTAGTCATTCAATGGTATCAAAGGGGACCAAAAATCTTGGTGCGAGCTTACCCTTATTACCCAACAAATGATATACGAAACGAGGTCAAAATTTTATAAAATCCTGATCACCAACCAAAAATTTTAGTGACTGATGGTGATGGTCCACAAAAGATTTTTGATGGCTTTGTGCCATGATCAAATTCCTCTAGATCAACTGCATCATCTATGTCATCTCTTGAAAGAAACTCATCCCAACCAAGGATGGATCTCCCAACGTTTCCCTACATAAAGGATATAGACATGGAAGCCTATACAAATACTTAAAAGAAACCATCATGATCAACTTTTGATAACTATTTTTATAGGAAAACTTGACCAAATAAAAATGATTGTCCCAAGATCCACTAAAATCATGCTCACAAGACCAGATCATATCCTCAAGAACTTGTATATCCCTCTCTATATTTCCATCTATATGTGTATGATAATATGTTCTTAATTTCAAATATGAACCCATTTACTATTGAAAAAATTTCTAGAATCTAGATGTGAACCATGAGTTTATGTCAGAAACAAATGCAAAGGGAACTCGATGAAGTCTCACATTCTATTAGACATATAAGTCCCCAAGCTAATCCACTTTGATTGTTTAATTTATTGGAAATAAATGCACTAATTTAGTGAGTTTTTCATTTGTCAACCAAATATCATCCTTATGTGGTAAAAATGATGAAATCTATAGAAATATCATCCCACTTCCATACCAAAATGGGTAAAGAAAACAAAAAACCTACAGGTATCTGGTGTTCTGCCTTAAGTATTTCACAAGTGAGACACCGTGATAAAAAATCCAAAACATATCATGTCATCCATGGCCACCAATACAGATGTGTTAAATCATGGTACATCTTTGTATCCCCAGGTTTCACATACCAACATGACTGATTTCCACTGTCTAATGGATCATATCTTAAGAAAAAAGGAAAAACCAAACTTCTATGAAAAAAAAAGATCCACCGGGAGACTTAAATGACTCACTCAAGGTCTCCCCGCCATTTAGTATTTATCCTAAGTGTCAGCTCTTGGTGTCTGTCATCTTCTCCAATAAAACATGTTCATAAAAAGACGATTTAACCTTTACTAAAGTCAATAACACCCGTCCACCAACCTCCTTCACTCCCAATCTCATTTAAACAAAAAAATTATCAGAGACCACTACTCTAGTGATTCCATCATGGTTTCTATCAGTAATTTATTTCTCAAAGTTTCGACAACCATGTTTCCCTTCACGAGGGTATATGTGATATCAAAATAAAAAGTCTGAAGGTACTCAAAGAAAAATCTATGTAAAATGTTCAAATCTATATGTGTGAAAATATAATTTAGGACTCTGTGATCAAAATAAATTGTAAATCAATCCACAAAAAGATAGTGATTCCACATATTGATTTTATACATAACAACTACTAACTCAATATCATGGGTAGGGTAGTTCTTCTTATAGGGGAGTAATTAGTGTGCACTATAAACAAAAACCAATTTCGTCTGCATGAGGATGCATCCCAAACCCATACCAGAATCATCATAGAAAACATCATAACCCAATCATGGTTTTAGGAGAACTAACACTGGTTCTGAAGTCAACCTCACTTTAATCTTCTCAAAAGATCTCTGAAATTTGTTATTCCACTCAAATGTTACACCATTATAGGTCAAATCTATCATCAGAGATGCAATCTTAGAGAAGTCCTAAAAAACCGTATATAATAACCAGTGAACCCCTCGAAGATCCAGATAAAAAAAAAAGGGATTCTCCCATGAAATAAATTCTCACACCTTTTTAATATCTACAGAGACACCCCTCTCAGATATCACAGTCCCTAAAAATGTCACCTCTCAGTTCCAAAACTCACACGTAGAAAGTTTACCATACGGAAGATGTTATTTCAAGTTTCGAAGAATAATATCTAAATGGTACAAATACTCCTCCTATGACTTAAAGCACACCATGATATCATCTATGAACACAATAAAAAAAGAGACCAGAAACCAGTGAAATATAAAGTTCATCAAATTCATAAATACCACAGGAGAGTTTGTTATTCTGAATGACATAACTAGAAACTAGAAATTCTCATACCGACTATAAAACAATGGATTTGGTATGTCCTCTTATCAGACTTTCAACTGATGGTATCTTGACTGTAGGTCAATCTTGGAAAACAAATGAGCCCCTCTATGCTGATCAAACAGATCATCAATTCTAGGTAAAGGATACTTGTTTTTAACGGTCACTTGATTTAGCTTTTGATAGTAAATACAAATATTGATAATTCCATCTGATGTATTAGAAACAAGTATAGGAAAATCCATTGTGACATGCTTGGATGAATAAATCCTTTCGAATCTAGGTCGTCAAGCTATAATTTAAGTTCCACCAGCTCAGTAGGTTCCATTCAATAGGATGGTATAGAAATTGGAATCATTATAGGGAGCATGTCAATAGTAAAATTGACCTTTATCTATTGTGTTAAACTAAAGAAATATTCTAGAAAGAGTCCATGGTACACACTCACAACAACTAGTAGCTGGAATCCCAAGAAAGGTTTGAATATATCAAGAAACATTTCTAAAAAATGACATGAGATTATACCGGCATAAAGAACAATAGGCCCCACCCTTCTTTATCTAGAGTCCCACTTACCCTGGAAAACATGAGTGAACCCATTGGAAGATATGAACTGTACCCAATGGTGATAATAGTCTATCTGGTCCTTAACCTTGATCATCAAATCCATTATAATAATCATCTTGAAGATGTCATGATCAAGCACTAATATGTCCTAATCCACCTCAAGGTCAACTATCATCACCCAACACGTGGCTCACCTGAAACCTTGTTAAAACATCCTTCCCAAAGGAGTGGACATATCTAACAAGAATCACATAATATTTAAACAAAAACCCAACACATAAACCAATTTTTATGATATAAAACAATGAGTAACACATTTATCAACTAAATATATCCCATAGAGGATGAAATAATCATTGTACCTCTAACAGTAGTAGGTCCTACTTCATATTCCTCTAGTGAACACTCTTTTGGATGAATAATCCAGTCATAGAAAATTAGACACCCCACTTGGCATGAGAAAGAGACCCTCCACAATTGAGAGAATCAACATGAACCTGATATCACTTGATGAAAGTGAATCCCACATTACTGCCTTATGACATATTGACACAAAAATGTTTCAGATGGCCAGATCACCCACAAAGATGAAAATTCATATGAACCATTGTATAATGAGGCCTGTTATGAGCACACCTACTACACTAGTGGAAGATTCCATATTTATAACCTGAATAAGCCCCTGAAATTGTTCCTACAAAAAACAAACGACTCTTACACTTCCTTTTTCTGACCAGAAGTAGCACTTTGTCTAACAGTTTCACCAACTGAAGCTCCACCCAAACATGTTCTCAAAACTACATCTACCTTAGCCAAAACTACTTCATCTACTACCTCCACAAAGGCATGAAGGAAAAAGAACTATCATTGACTGAATATAATCCTTTATCCCCATATTTAATCTCAAAGCCTTTAAAAAATAATTTGTGACAAGACCCAGTTCCGTATGCACCAACTCCAAAAAAATGGGTGGAGTAGTATAGAATGGTATGCTCCTCTTGCTTAAAATTTAGAAACTCCAAGATGTTTTCTACATGTAAAGTCTCAGGATAAATAAAATTATAAATTATCTTCTTAAAATAAACCCATGTATCACCTTCAAGAAACTTATCTTGAAATATAGAGTCCCACCGTATCCTTTCTGCCCCCTTGAGTATATATGTGAAAAAAAACCCACTTGAGAATGATCTGGATTTTCCAAAATTTTGAAGATCCTTTCAATCATTTCACTCCACTCCTCTTATTCTTGGGCCCCTTGTGACCTCAGAAGATTGGTGGATACTTCTTGGTAAATTCTGATCCATGGTCCACTACTCATATCAGGTTCATTGTTCCCACTGACCCTAGAATCTGAATGGTATGAATCACTACTTCAACCAAATAAGGTTCCACTTGAATATCTTCATGCGGAGCCTGCCTCATAGCTTTCCCTATAGTATTTAGAATATCCCTATTAGGATGCATTTTCTGTTAAACATAATATAATAACCAATCAATCATGATAAAATTCCAAAACCACCGAACCAAATTCCAGAATAAAAAAAATGATTTAAAATTATAATAATTTAAAGTAACTATGAATTATATCACATAATGGAAACACCTTTTGAAAGGAATAAGTCTATCTTAATAAAATCCCAACTTAGTTTATTCAAATTATGCCACACACACCAAGACACCAAACATAGTAGATAAGTTAATTTAAAAAAATTTCCCATATAATTAAATAAAATTAACCCATATACCAAATCATAGAATTAGTATAAATGTTTCAACTACCCATGGTAACTTAGGCTCAATCACAAAAGTGAGATGGATATGACTCTTTTCTGTACCTAATTTCTAAATTTTGATGATCCCACTCATGTATACCCATGAAAAGGAACCAACTTAGGTTGAGAAAAAACAATTTAGGATATGTAACCCATTTGATACCAAATAGTAATAGACCAATCTAGGTCAACCAGAACAGTCACCCAAGTAAGCCCATTACAGAGTGAGGTAAACCAATGATAATTAATAGGTCTTAAATATAACCAAAAAATTAATAAAACTAGAGTATAAGAGGAAAAAATGAAGTTAAAATATATCCATATAGGGTAAAATATAAATAACCACATGTATAGACCAACTAGTCTCCATGTGACTAACCTTAACCTCCACAAAGCAACAAAAAACCAAAAATAATGACATAAAGGGAAGACAACATGCTAATATCCACCTTGTTAGATATTATGGGTGTGAACAATGGATTCTAGTAGGAAACCACAAAAGTATATATAAAATTTATAATATGAAGAATTAAAAAGTTCTAGATTTGAAATAAAATAGTTTTACAAGAATTTTTATATGAAAAAAATTGGAAACATTTCCCAAACAATCCTTGAGTTTCCATAAATCATATATCATGTTTTCCAAAAATAGAAACATGTCATTTATATAAAAAGTAGGTAAACATACTGAATATAAATACACATGCGAGCCAATATCCATGAGATAATCTATCATGAAATAAACAACCAGAAAGAACAATTCACATCCTAGACAAGCTCTAGCATATGGGAAAATACATAATAGAAACTCATGAGCCTAAAAATTCATAAGGTTAGATCCAATTAAAATTGAGTCCTTCTATAGTTCATCAATATATTGAAGGTTACCTCCTAGTGTCATCACACACTAAGGCTAGCCATGTCTATTTCCCAATGTAACCAAGTTTCCCTCTATGAAATGTATGTCAATTTCTGTTTTCAAAATCATGCTCATATTTTTGTAAAACCATTTCAAAGCCAAGCCAATATTCTTTAGGGTATAAAAATACATTTCTTTACAAATAAAGGCAATTAAATTTTTAAAGAAAAAACCACTTTAAAACATGAACCATTTACCTTTCAATTTCAACGCATTCAATTCCATTTCAAATCACCAAGATTCAATAAGAACAAAAATAAATTCAATAAATTAGAATACTTGAACAAATCCACCTACCTCAAGAACGTAGAAAACCTAACCAATTTTGACAATGAGGTTTGGAAACCACAATATTTTCCTTTAAAAGATAAGGCACAAAAATAAAATATAAATAATTCTTAGAAAACATAATCCTATTATCAATACACTCCACAAACGTTGCTACAACCACATATAATAGAGCAGAACTGAGAGGAAGACTTACCTAAGGAGATGAAGTGCCTAGCCTTACTAATCAATCAACGAACCAATCAATACAAATAAAATTAAGTCACAAAAAATCTCCTTGGGAGAACTATGGGTCAAGAAAGTATGGTTTAATAGAGAATGAATGAAATATATCATTTTTATCATGCCATAAAAACTAACACCATGACATTTACAGTGCGTGTAACCCATTTTCATGTCGTGTGATTCTCATGGTCCGTATACGCGAAGAAAACCTTCATTTTATTATTAAAAATAAGATTTTTATACTTACATGGAATGTACCTATTTCATGATATGTACAATATTAATTCTACATACTTATTTCAAATAATCTACCCTGTAGCCATTACACAAATTGTACATCAATTATACAACATATAAGTTTATAGCTAGCAGTAGAAACTATATATTATTATGTTAAAAATTCCAAGAAAGATTTGAATTCACCATTACAGGTATCATCCAAATTTAATAGTAAAAAATACTCACCCAATGAAAAAGAAAACAAAATTCTATGATTAGAACATACCTGACCGAATGGTACTGGGTCATTGTATACTCACACCCCACATGGGCCACTATGGAACTTGGGTACTGGAGAATATGATACTTGTTTTCTGAAACAAGTTCAGGATAGGTACCTCGTGTTTGGTTTATGAATGAGTTAATGGGATGGATCACGATTTTTCATGAACGGGTTGAGACCTGGGTCCATGTTCAATATCTTTTTGGCAGCTTTGGTTTTGGTGATTTTATTTGTATGACTTCCTAACATATAGTACATTCATCCTTTTATTATAGTATGTGTTACTTGGTTATTTGTTGTATTCTATCTTATAATAACCAATTATTATTATTGAAGATTATTTCATAAATTGGTTTTATTTCTAGTATGGATTTACTCCGATAAGTGGGTATAGTCTCCCCAATGCATCTCTATAGATCTATGTTGCTAGTCAGCAGCCTCTGGCGTATAGAGAGGTGAATCTGTGGTCATGTGGAGACTGGGTTTGGGGAACCCGTTTTATGTTTTTAATGGGTCAGGATGTTAGATGTTCCAAATCAATATTTCTCACAAGAGAAACTCTTATATAAATATCTCTAAAAAATTATTGTAGCCTCATAACTCTAGACATTTACACATTAAACACCTAATTGTTTTTATTTTATACGATGACCAGAATTATCACTAATAATTCACCACCGTGTGATCCTATTCATTAATTACATAGTGGATATTCTGACAAAAAACATTCAATGTTATGGAATACTGTTTATATTTTTCCCATTTTCCATGAACCACAAAATTCAATGTGGAACAACATTTCTCACTACTATGCTATAGATAACTTGTCCTTGAATAACATAGCTTAAACCACAAAGAGTTTTGATCTTATTGGGATGTTGATTCCATGAGTAACATTAACCATAGAGTCATCTAATATATATTATTATTCATTAGAAATGAATTCTAGAAACTCAACATACCTTTTCAAAACTTTTGGATTCATAGTGTTACCCTTACGTAAGTCAATATAACCTTTATATAGCTCATAGAAACTAGGAAACCTTTATGCTTATTTTCATAACCATTACATAGTACACTAGTTACCCATAAATTATATTGTATTACCTTTATATATACATCATATATCTTAGATAACCATTATTTTTGTGATGTAATTATCATATTAACTTCACACAACTCAAATCTACAATTCCTTTACGTAGGTAGCTCAGTTTTCAGATGACCACAAAGTTTCTTCTATTTTCCAGGAATGAAATTTATGTAACAAGTATAAATTTTGTGTTACATTGACAAAGAACAATGGATTATGGGACTAATTTTAACATAGGTTCAATGTCCTCAACACAAGTGTAGATGACCCTTATGCAACATTTATAATCATGGAATTACCTTTACACATATAACTAATTAAACATAGAAGCACCCAAGGCCATTCATAATCAATCTCAAGGACTTTTCACATCTATCCAATGTTTTATATTGTAATCTCAAAATAATTACATTATTTTTTCTTGAATATCATCACATAAGGTTACTTATTTGAATCATTCCAAGAAACATTATTTAAGGGAAACACATTAGCTTCTATTTATCTTTGAAATGTTAAATGGTTGTAGATATCCTATAGCCATCAAAAATTGACACCTCCTTATAATCCTAGAATATTTATTTATTAAAAAAAAGAATAATCCATGCATTGAAATAAGACATGTGAATATTATTTATTAAAAAAAATTATAAAATAACCTTATAGCGGGGAAGAAGAAAGAGAAAATTAGTTGTTATGATTAATAAATAATAATTCATATATCCAATGACATGGAAATATATTATGGGTTATTTTTTTCTTGTAACCTTTAATAAATATTTTAGTTTGTATAGTTATAGTTTCTCAAGAAAAATAGTTTTGGAACCATTAATAAAATTAAGATTCCACCCTAGAATGAAATCTAGGGCCCCTAAATATTATAAAAATAGAAATAAGTAGTTTTAAAAATATCAAGAAATAGGAACTCTTTAATGGACCATGGAAAGATGAAAGACACTACCAAAAAACTGGGTTTCCATAGTGCCACCCTTTAACAGTGCTAAAAAAGCGCTGATGAAGGGGGTGCCTTTATCAGCACTAAAAGAAGCGCCGATAAAGGAAAATTTTAACAGTGCTAAAAAAAGTGTTGTTAATAGTTACCCTTTATATGAGCTTTTTTAGTTCTGATAAAGGCACCCCATTTATCAGCGCTTTTCAGCACTGTTAAAGGGCCCCCCTTTATCAGCGCTTTTTTTAGTAGCGCTGATAATGGAGGGGCTTTATCAGTGCTTTTTCCTAGCATGTATAAAGTGTAAATTTTTTTAGAAAAATATTTTTTTTATAAAAAAATATTGATATATAAGTATATTTATATTGATATAAATATAATATATATATTTTAAATATGTTTTATATAAAGATAAATGGAAATCTAAAATTAATGTATAAGATTTTTTGTAAAATAGTCTTATAAAATAATTTTAAAAATAATTTTAATTAATAATTTTTTAATTCTTATCATGTAATAGTCATTTAATAATAGTTTGAATATAAAAAAATAAAAAATATATTAAAAGATAAAAAATAAGTTGAAAATGAAACTCAAAATTCAAACGACCATAACTTTTGATCCAGGTGTCCGTTTGAGCTATACAACATATCAAATTGAAGTCTATGATGAGGACTATGCGCTAGTGACCAAGGGAACCTTCTATCGCATTTTTTTAGGACAGAAAATGTCGAGAAGGCCTCAAAAACTGAGTTTCTAGTCGGGATACCCTGATGTTTTAACATTCAACCAACTATAACTTCTGATCTAGATGTCCATTAGGCCTATACCACATATAATATTGAATATCATTCCATGTTCCTTTATTTTATTGGTTGTGGAGTTGAAACAGACTTATAGATTAAAAGTTATGGTCATCTTAACATTTTAAGGATTTTTAGATACACACATATATGTATTTATTCCTAAATATATATATATATATTTGTGTGTGTGTGTGTGTTATATATATGTATGTATATATGTATGCATTTATTTGTTTGTTTATAAACACACATAATAAAATATATTTTATAAATTTATTTAAAACTAATCTTATAAATATACATTAATATGCTAATAAATATACAGATAAAAAATTATAACTAAATATATTTATATATATTAATATAACGAAATATATTTATATTAATATACGGAAATATATATATATTAATATAATTAAATATATATATATATATTGATATAACTAAATATATTTTAATATATATATATATATATTAATATACGAGTAAATATAATTATATATATATATAAAAATAAATAGATATATGAATAAATTAAAAGAAAAGAAATATGGTGGAGTGGAAAATGCTTAGCCGCGCAGACAATAGGCCTAGAGTTTGAATTCAAGGGGAAGTAGGTCGTGTGTGCAGGTGGGGAATTATGGATAGCACTGTTAAAGGGGTTTGGGCGCTATTAAAGGATTTAAGGGGTTGCTAGGGTGTGCGGGATGGGGTGGGGGGACTGTTAAAGGGGATTCAAGCGCTATTGAAGCCCCTTCCTGAATTGCAGAAATAATTATTTTTTTATTTTAATGTTTTTTAAATTTTATCAGTGATTTTTTAAAAGCATTGATAAAAGGGTTCTTTTATTAGATCTAAAAAAATCATTGATAAAGACCCATTTATTAGTTCTTTTGTTTAGCGCTAATAAAAGACCCCTTTTAGCTGAATTTTTTTTATCGCTGATAAAAGGGGTCTTTATCAGGGGACCCCCCCTTATCTTCTCCTCATTTAACAACACTTTTTAGCACCGTTCATTCTATTTTCTAGCACTGATAAAATCCATATTTGCAGTAGTGAGACCAGTAACTGACCCATGATCAAACCCCATGTTGGATAAGAGATCCACAATTATATTACACTCTCTATAACATGACATATTGTATAAATTAAGAAAAACATCATAAAAACCTCCCACATCACTACTAGCCTCAAGGAGGGGAATGAGACATTGCGATCGATGGTTTAGATGAATACAAAGTAGTCCACCTCAAGGCCACTATTTCTATGGGTTTTAAAACTTTTAACTATAATATCTATAATCACACCTTTTATATCAGTAAAATTATCTATATCCATTCCAAAATAATTTTATAATATTGAATATGATTATCCTTTATAATTCTATAAGACTCTACAGTAAATTATTGATCTTATATTTCTAATTGATTTACCATACATTTTGGTATTTATGAAACCTATAAAATTGGGTTTTTTAAAAAAATTTATAAACCAATGGTATTTCTGATACTAACCCTCAATTCCTAATCAATAAATAATAGATAGTTTCTAGGTAGAATTACATGTACACATAATTTCAATTGTTAAATCCGTCATTATGGAAGACATGCTACTCTTCTTAGCCATATGGATTTTAATTTTATATCCCTTATAATTTTTGGATTTTTTATTCCAAAAAATAATATTTCATGCCTCTTACATTATTTATATGACCAAATTAATGTATTGGACTAAACCATCTAGGATACTATAACAATTCATAAGGTCTTTTTTGAAATTTCTAGTTAATTAATCAACCTCAAAGAGGTTTTAAAAAATTATCCATATGGATGTCGAATAATGGAATTGAAATAAATAAGTTCAAAAAATAGGATGATCTTCACTAGATATCTATCTTGAGAATAGGGAAAACTCATTTTTATTAAGTGATTATTTAGTTGGTAGACTATTATAAGATGATATTCAATTTAGGACATACAAGGAAGGAGGAATCCAATTACTTTTCAAATAAATTTGTCCATTGGAAATCTCAATATGCTACCCGATAAATAAATTATATAAAATTTCACTGGTAAAGATCCTATGACTTAATAGATCCCAGAATAAGATATTATTATTGGTAATCAAATGGTAATAATAAATGACCTCCTTGATGGAAATAGGTAACTGATCCAAAGGATCATTGATTTTTTTCTTGATCATCACTTTAGGTTATTGAATTTGATTATGTTGGTGTATAGAAAAGGGAATTATAGACCAATTATCATACCAAAAAACTAAGGTTATAATTATTATATTATTTAGTTGCTGGATAAAATATCCTTATAGTACATAGTCAATTGATAAAGGATCAATTTATGCACTTGTATCTAAGTCTCAGACTATCGGGATAGAATCAATCAACACCCTATCAGAGACAATCATGAATAATATGGTTTATTTAGATTTTTCATCATCAATTACAGGTATTAAAATTCTTAGTGTTCTTTTCCTAGTAAACTTCTATATACTCATGATCACATGTGCTCTTTGTCAATCAATCAATCAATCATGGGAATATAATTTTTTTCAATTCAATTCATCATTCATAATTGAAATGCACAATTTTAAGTTTCAACATTCATTTTCAACTTCAAATCCAAATAAATTATTTTTATCAATATCATTTCTTTCAATATAATCTTTAATTTAAATCCATTTTACCCAATAATCAATATCAACTTATTTAATAAAATTAATTTTCATTTCAACCCATCTTTTCTTAAATCCATCCAATATAATCAAAGCCTTTAGAAAAGGGTTTATTTTAAAATATTCTGCCATTTTTAATCCAAGAACCAATTATTCTCAATTAAGTTTTTTGGAAATCAATTTAATTTTAATTTCAAATCAATAAATTAATCATGGTTTCAAGTGTTGGGAAAATCCTTATAAAACCATTTACTGAAATTCATGACAACACCACCACCCCAACATGGGATCTACCATCCAAGATTTGAAGGCTATAAATATCAAGGGATATTCCTCATTAAAAAAAATAAAAAAAATATATAGATCCATCAACAACATAAGGATATATCACTTACAATAAAGTAGATAAAGGAAGAAAGGATAATTACATATCAAAGAGATTACACATACTTGAAGAGACCTAACACATTAACTTAAACTTAAATTGGTGAACACTATGGTTTGGTAGAGCTAATATCCCCTCTAGAGAGCCTACAAAATCCAAGGTATCATGTTAGGTTTGAATGGTTGGAGGTTATCTTTTAAAACCAGGGTGTTTAAAAATTAATTAAGAGTTTTGGATAACTATATTTCCATCACATAGTTTTTTTAGGCCACATAGGTAGTACTAAAAATGTGCATAATCATATTCCCATGTTGGGATTATGTAGTGAGTATCACCATTTCACCACATGGTTCGGAAAACCATGAAATAACTGTGTTCTTCCACCAAGGATAATGTAAAAAATGATGCATGATTTGTCAACGTAGTTTTGAAAATAGTGCACTAACCAGTTGATCCTCATTGTCCCATGTGACATGGTTTGATGGGGAGGACACACATTTTGAAATTACTATGAACCCCCTCAAAACATCAAAAATAAGGAATATGATTTACTTAAATGAACTGCATTTTTTTCCCTTACCATGTTCCAACTATGCATGGGCCAAAAAACTTCCAAAAACATAAAAAACTATATAAATAACCCAAGATGAGATCAAAAAAAAATATGATCAAAACTAAGGTATATAATTACCTGAAATATGATAATGAGATGTTATAACATCTCCACTATAAACACTTTTTTCCCCCATAAATCCTATCAAGAAGACTCCATCACAAATAGGTGAGTCTGTTTCTATCATATCAACGCCTCACAGTCCCAAGTATCTTGTGAAACAGAACAATGATCTTAAAACTCTCGAAAATGGGGTATGGAATTTCAATGAGGATCATTTATCTCAAAATAAATAATATTAAATGATTTATCTATCATTGATAAATCAGGTTTCACATCAAGTTCTTCCCTAATCAATGCATGGTATGGGTTAGAGCGATACATTTTGAATTGTGACATGTGACACATGTTTTGAATAAACATTAACTAAGGAGGAAAATCTAAATAGAAATCCACAATCTCAATATTATAAGAAACCAAAAATGATCCCATGTATCTCTATTTTAACATTCCATTTTTTCAAATTCATCGATGATCTAACCATGGTGAAAATCACATAATACATAATCAACAATTGAAAACTCCAAATTTAATCAATGACTATCAATATAATATTTATACTGGCTCTGTGATTTTAGTATTATTGATGAGACAATTTAATCTTTTCTTTCATATCCTGTAAAAAAGTAGTTCTAAATAGTGAAGTTTCAGTAGTCCGTGACCAACAAAACATAGACTTACATGGTTTGATATACAAGGTCTCAAAGGGTTTTATATTAAAAGTATATATTTTTGATAGAATATATCTATGAAATGATATCTAAATGATTCCCACTATAAGAAGTCATGTTTTTCATTATAACCATTGAATACCACCACCTCCATCTAGGCCCTTAATGTTTGGAGGTATCACATTTCATCTTTATTAAATCTAGAATATAAATGAACTAAAAAAATAAGCTTTATTATTTCATTCAATCGTTTACCTATCTAGGGACATCCTATCGTTGAGAATCCTTGGGGTTCTTCCAAATAAACTCCTAATAATTATCTCTAGTTTCATCCCTTCAAGGTTATAGTACTATAGCCTGAATGAGAACAAGTTATGCTTCCTTTCCTGGAGATTATACCGCATTCGACACTATCTGTATAATTTTCTGATCAACTCAAGGATTCACTTATTGTGGTTCCCACCCCTTGTCATTGTCTTTTTTGAAGTCCCTCCCTAGAGTATAAACTATAAAAAATCCTCAAGAGGTTGGACATTAATACATGATGTTAGTCCTCCCCATAATATCATTCACTGCAAATTCCTCCCCGTAATAGTTTTTTATTTTGAAAAGAAGGTCATCCCCTTGCCAAAACAATTATGATAAATCCATTATGTTGTAAGGAACATGGGAAGATAATATTAATCATGCCTGATGCCTCACCATTTACAAGTGATATCCTTTCTCAACCATAAGACAACCTAAGGAAATGGTCATTCTAGGAATCCTCCTAGATCATCTTCCTTCCAACACAGCAAAATAAATTCTGCCTAATCCTGCTACACACAATGAGGTAGATGAGAAATCTTCACATTGATCATATCAGGTGGAGGAATATTCAATAGAATATAATGAATATACATTACTCATGATGAATTAATTTTCTAAATATAATGTACATTTCATCTTTTGGCCACTATCCACCCCTAAATATAGCATTCTAGAGGTATTTTTATAAGAGTTTGTGCATGAAATTAGAATAAACCTATGAAAAACTCTTTTCTAATTTAAGGAAAAATTATTTCCTTATGAAGGATATGTAAATAATGTTAAGGAAATGAAATAACTTCATAATAAATTTCACTTATCTTCCCTTATAACTTCATGATGTGAAAAATTATAAAAAACAATGAGAGTTTCTCCAACACAAATGTCTTAATGTGTTACAAATTTTTGACATTTGATCATAGTAACCCCACCCATTGTTCATATTGGGGGATGGGGTGAACACAAATTTTTTCACTTCACCCTACTCCTTAATAATAAAATCTAACAAAAAATGAAAACAAGTAATTTCATTAATCTAATTCAACTCTCAGGAGTGAGTTTTATTCATGAAGGATAGTGTGATCATTAGAAATTGACCCTGAAAAAATCAGAAAAATGACGGGCCCAATGAGATATAACCATTGAGAAACTATTACATGAATCATATAAGAAGGTCAAGAAATATTCTCACTTAAAGATGGGAAATCATCAAACAACAGTGAGACCTTTGAAAGCATGCAGCTCACGTGTAGATTATACCATGCACCTTGATCATGTTCGATTGAAGCTTCACAACATAAAAAGGTATGCTCCATTAGTCACGACCAAAACAATAAAAGGATAAACCAATCCCATAGGGATAGGGGAATTTTACCACAATATCCTCATCCTAAATCAAGATCAATGTAACCTAGAAATGGATCAAGGGGAACCCTAACCCATTGGGATAAGGGAATATTTACCTGACCCTCCTCCATAATTGATATCAATCTTTTCCCATTTAGAAGGACCACTACAAGGTAGACCCTTCTATATAATCGCATTTTACAGCTTGGATTCTTCATTGAGTATCTGCATGATAAAACTATCAATAGGTTCCCTTTGAATTACTTTTCGTCAAACAAAGTTAAGGAAATACTTTAAGGAAAGGATAATCCCCCACAGTGGCCACAACGAAAAGTGATTTATCAAGAGTAAAACTGCTCCCAAAGATCACATCTCTCCCAGTAGATATCTCTAGAACATATAGTATTCTTATAATTTTGGTTTCAATGAGTCAAATTCAATGCATTATGCATCAGTGAACACTATTAACACCACTCCCTTGGGTACTATGCAACATGAAGCCAATACAAGGGTACCTGAGGTGGATATTTTTATAAAAAATATTTTACACATGGAAATAACTAAATAAGGAATTCATATTAGAAACTATAGGCCTGATAAATAATTTGGGGACACCTTAAAATTCTCCATTTACACCACCTTAGAGAGAATCAACCATGGAAAAGGGTAAAGTCCCATCCACATCTCACCTGCCACATGAAGAGTTTCGACCTCTTATGTTTGAGGAAATATTTTCTCAGCATGAGGAAGAAATGAAGGAGCCGAGGAAACTTAATGCAGAATTTATCAAAAGAAATATCCCTATCAAGTATTTTCATCAAGAATAGCCTTATATCTCACTCACAACTAAAGAGCCTCAGTAAAGATAATTTTTTTGACAAAAAAAGTAGAGACATAACCTCTAATCTTCATGGGATGTTGTCAAAAAATATATTTAGAATCCAAAGTAGTATAATACCAAGAGTTCCATTCCTTAGATAAAAACCAAGAGCTATGTCATACACAACCTCACAGGATAGCCTAAGTATGTCATCAGATTCAGATACAAGAAGGGACACCACATCTAGCCCAAATTGTTTCCCCCTTTTTAGGCCCTAGATCGGTTGGATATTCCACTCAAGATTGTAGAAACCATTGATTCATTAGTATCCCAATTGGAAGCTATGGAAAGTCGATGCACACCTGTACAATTAGAGAGAAATCCTTTCCCAAAATGGGTGGATGAAACTCTTACCCCGCTAAATTTTGGAAATCCTTTTTGGACTATGATAAATGGTTCAAAATATCTAGAACAAAATAATACACACTTCATGTTCTAATACGGTCCCATGATGAGAACTATTGAGAAATAATAGGTAGCCAAGATTATCTATTTTATGTAGACCTTAGAGGGGTTGTCCTTCATCTGGTATATCAGTTTACCATCCAGATCAATAAGAGGGTGGAAAGGTAATTTTTGATAATTTATCTGTCAATTGAACTATATATTGTAAATGACTATAGTCTTTTACCACTGAAATTAAAAATAGTGATAAAATTAGAGGGTGTCAAATTTTATTACAAGGTATAAGGGACTAAATTACTCCCTAAAGTTTCAACTTCCTTAAAGGTATTTGTTGGGTATTTTCATTGGAAACCTTTACGAAGAGTTGGGAATAACACTCTCTACTGTGAAATATCCATGTGGGTTCCCAGATATTACATAAGTTTCATAGAAGGTTGAGGATTTTATTTTTCAAAATGGGACTAAATAAAGACCAAAACTAATAACATATTTAAAAATAGCATGACAAATTTAAATTTTGGCCGTTACTTTGAAAATAGTTTATATGAAGGCTCCAATTATGAATATCATTCCTCCTTTTAAAACACCTCCAACTAAATAATAAGATCAGAAAAAATACCCCCATCGATATGAGGGAAAGGAGAAGAAACACACCTAGTTTGAAAATCTAAAAAACAAAGTTTATTCCTTAAGTTATTATAAAGTTCTTGATTACCTCATAAAATCCATGAAAAACAATTTATGGAGACTTACATTTCCCAAGAGTCATACTCAAATTTCTTTCAAAGATCACCCAAATTGCATCACATTTCATCGAATATTGCGAAACACCATATGGGATTATTTTTTCTTCAATGACATCCTAAAAAATACGGTTTCTTTTGGAAAAGATAAGTTAGTAAAATAACCAGTGCAAGTGGAATGTGTTTCTACCACAATTAGAGAAGAATAAGGTGAATGGAAAGACGTTAACAATAAGGGTGAACAAAATTTCAATGATTATATTAACATGAATGAAATAAATTGGAGTCATTATATCCTTAGGTAATAGTTAAACCAACCAATTGTTCTCTCAATCTCTTCTGTTATGGTACAACCATCTTCTTCATCATCTCGGTCTTCCAAGAGTCAATATTCTTGTATGAAAAATTCATGAATAGATTGAAGTTGAGTATAGGGATATTAACCTCTATATATTCTAAGGACAAACCTAACTCGCTCATAGTTTTTGCCTAAAATCTTAGGGAAATGGGTATTGACCCACCAAATGGTACCACAAGGATTTCCTCACAAGGAGGAATTATCATCTGAGGAAGAATTGATCATTGGTTCCATTTACAACATTAATTTAATGGATCCATTTTATGATAAAGAGAAGGATTATGAATATTATTTCTTTATTCTAAATCAGATAAACATAGGTATAGGACACATAGTCCAAAAAGGTATGGTAGGATGTAGTCGGGGCGAAGCTCAACATTCAAGCCACATCCCTTCTAGAGACATTTATGATGATCAAAATCATGGGAAATTCATTTAGTGAGCACAAAACGATTATGAAAACACACCTACATCTACTAAAATTCTTCCAGGACCGGTTATTTTAAAAGATCGACTAAATGGTGTGTAACAGTCTTGTCAGTCTAGGCAGGTACGTATGCCAAGTTGGCATAATCCAACAGTAGAAAAAGTACCCTCTACATATTCTCAAACATCTACCAATGATTTATCAAGATACTACTAATTCATTACAAAATTATAAATTTAGTATTCACAGTTGTGAAGGTACTCCCCATAACATCACTACCACCAACTTTTAGTGTCCTCCCCAGAATATTTACCGTGAATGTATTCTTCTTGTTTTTGAAATGATTGATTATGTAAATTCATATCTTGATTAGTTCCATAGAATTTTCCAACCCTTGTCATTGTCTAACATAAAGTCCCTCCCTAGGGTATACACTATAAAAATATTCAAGAGGTTGGAAATGAAGTCATCATGGTAGTCCTCTCCATAATAGAATTCACAGCAAATTCCTCCCCATAATAGTTTTTTATTTTGAAAAGAAGGTCATCCCCTTGAAAAATTAATTATGATAAATCCATTATATTGTGAGTCACTTGGTAAGATATTTTCAATCATTCCTGATGTATCATCATTAACAAGTTATATCCTTTCTCAATTAGAATAAAACCCAAAGAAATGGTCATTCTCTGAATCCTCCTGGATCATATTCCTTCAAACACTGTAAAATAAATTCCGCCTAATCCCGCTACATGTAATGAGGTATATGAGAAATTTCCACATTGATCATATAAGTTGGAGGAATATTCAACAAAAGATAAAGAAGATACATTAATCATAGAGAATTAATTGGCTAAAGGCAATGTACCTATCATCTTTTTTCCATTATCCACCCCTCAATATAGCATTCTATAGGTGGTTTTAGAAGAGTGTGTTCATAGAATTATACTAAAAATATTGAAAAGTCTTTTCCAATTTAAGGATAAATTATTTCCATATGAATTATATAGAAATCATGTTAAGGAAATGAAATAACTTCATAATCATTTTGACCAAACTTCCCTTACCACTTCATGATGTGAAAAATTAGAAAAAACAATGAGAGTTTCTCCAACGCGAATGTCTTAATGCATTAAAAAAGTTATGACATTTGATCATAGACACCACACCCATTATTCATATTGGGGGATGGGGTTAATATAGAGTGTTTCACTTCACCCCACTACTTGATCAGAAAATCCCATAAAAATGACAACATGTAATGTCATCAATCAAAGTCAACTCTCAGGAGTGAGTTTTATTCATGATGGATAGTGTTCTCATTAGGCATTAACCATGAAATAATCCAAACAATGATGGGTCCAATGATAGATAACCATTGAGAAACTATTTATTATGGTCATGATTATTAGAGCATCCCTTTTGATGTTTTGAAGCTTTATTTGAACATGATCCAGGTTCCCAGAAACTCCCCTCAACAGCCTATTCAAATGTCTTTTTGGGGGAATGGTAAGACACAACCTCAACATACAACATGACAACATTAGAAAATATACCCAGATCATCAACTCAATCAATATATAATTTAATATAAATTCACTTAGATTAAAATGAATTTTTAGATTTCAAAATACCAAGGTTATGTTTTTAAAAAATATAGAATCAAATCAATTTATTCCTCTAGGAAAATTTTCCCAAACACCCATGGTGACTGAAGAATTGATGAGATGGGAACTAGAAAGACTCTATCTCATAAAATGGCCTTTAATTCCCTATAATACTACCTCCTGAATACTAGGAAATACCAAACTACATACCAACATCAATGATAGATTCAAAACCTACATTTGATACCAATTTTCCTTAAACTAACCCTGATACCATTGTATACTAGTACTCAATCTTATAGTGACATGTATTGAATGTAATTATTGATAACCATGGTATCAAAATTAGTTCCTAAGAATAAATAAAGGGTAATAGGTAATTATTTTTCCATAAGAACAATTAATCAGTATAACAGTGGAAGATAAATCAGTCAACAGTTTTTATTCCAAAAACTCTTGAAGTAAATAAATAAACCACAAGAGGAATATTAAAGATCCCAAATTAGTACATAATCTAATAAATAGCATAATATATATTAATAAAATTACCTTAATCTCCATGTAATGGGTTAATCATTGCATCCACTGATCATCATCATCACCCAAGGTCCTTCTTGTCAAGAACACATACAACCTCTAAGTGATTCTTTCCCTTTTTTTGGACATCTCATAACATAATATAAAAATTATTGATGGAAAAAGTAGGTTGTGGAAAAAATATACCATTAGGATATCACTGATTTTTCCACAATACACTCTATAGAAAAATAACCCATTTATGCTTCAATTTAAATAAAAACTAGTCATGGAAAATCAATTACCCAAGTTTACTCAAAAAATATTTCAATTCGAGTAGATGTTAAGTATATCAAAAATAGGTTTAAATGGAAAATTTACATAAAAAACAAGGGAATGAATAAATTTGTTTAAGAAAAACTAGTATGTAATAAAAAATTCAAACAAATAACCATGGTCATGTGCCTTGAGGTTTTTTAGTTCTTGGCTCTAGGATCTACACACTACTAAATCATTTAATCACAGTTCAAAGTGTGCACATGTTGTTGGGCCTGGTAAAATCACTACTAGAAAAACAGGTATTTGCGACGGGTCATTTGCGACGGGCCCGTCGCTAAAGCCTTTTGTTGCGACGGTTATTCTCCCCGTCGCAAATAGTACTCTGTATATTTGTAAAAAACTTTTAAAATAGTATTTGCGACGGGACACGTCGCAAAAACTATTTTTTAAAAAAAATAAAAAACTATTAATAAATTATTTTAATGCATATAATAATACTAGTATTTGCGACGGGCATAGTATCCCATCGCAAATACTATAAAAAAAATAAAAAAAATAAATTATTAATAAATTATTTTAATTAATCTAATAATAGAATTATAATTCACAAATAAAAATAATAAATTATTTTAGTTAATATAATAATAATAGAATTATAATTCAAAAATAAAAAATAATAGAATATTAATAAATGATTTAATTAATATAATAATATTAGAATTATAATTCATAAATAAAAAAAATATTAATAAGTTATTTTAATTAATATTAAAATAATTCAAGTATTACAAAAAATATAATTAAATTATAATATTATAAAATTTTAATATATATATATAATTTAATATTATAAAATATAAATAATATTATTATTCATATTAATATTGTTATTTAAAAATATAATATTATTAATATTTTATAATGAGACAAAAACTAAGAATAGAAAAAAAAAATGATTTCCCAAATTTTATAACATAAATAAAAACTCTAATCTGAAGGAGGGGGGGGGAGGTGGGGGATCTGCAGATGGTGGTGGAGGAAACTCCATCCCTAAAGCATGAGTGAGTCGGCGCATGTACTCCATCTGCTCTTGATGCTGCTGCTGCCACCGACTCGTCTGCTCCTCGTACAACTGCTGCTGGCGTCGACGCTCCTCCTCATGCTGCTAACGCATCTGCTCCTGCTCCTATCGGAGACTCTCTATCTGTGCAGTCTGAGATCGAAACTGATCCTCATACTGTGTAGTAGAAGAATATGCACGAGCTCCTCTCGAGCTGGACGCCGACATCGCAGCACTGCCATAATAATCTCCGGGAGTCAGTCGAGAGCCGATACCAACTACCCGGCCCTTCTCGAAGGCATACTGGGTGGCCTGCATCCATGCTGTCTCATCAAACTGATGGGAAGTGGTCTGATCTGATGACTCGGCCTGACTCTCAGGCCGGGCCTGTGACGCTGCGGCCTCATATGACTCCTATAGTTGCAATTTAAAATTAAAATTGTGAATATATTATATGCAGTTAATTTTTAAACTTGAAAACAAATAATACTGACCACGATGTGATGCTAACGATCACCTCTGAGCTCCCCAGTAGCAGGATCACTATACATCCTCCGATATACGTCGTACTCTGTAATATCGGGGTGCTCGACAGCCTATAAGAATAAAAAATAAACTGTTAATATTTATAGTTATATAAAATATTTATAAATAATGTACATACCAGATGCTGTCTATGAGTACTGAAAGAACGACTCCCAGCTCGATGAGTCACCTCCTGTCTCCCCTGATTCTGCCTCCCCACCGATGATCTCCTCTGAAAGGCACCACTCAACCAGTGCGCACATAATCCATCCCATACATGGGATGAAATATATTCTGGTCGGTGTGCTCTACATGACTCCTCAAAATCTGGCACTCCTGCTTTCTTCATCACAGCTTTTCTTAAATTGTTCAAAAACTGACGAAGGTGATCACGCATGGCCACCTCCCATGCCTCGTGGATGGCGTCACGCATGGTATCCTCGATCGGATACCATAAACCCTACAAATAAATCAAAATATCAAGTTAGAAATGAAATAATTTTCAAAATAAAAATTATTTATTTACGTACGTACCAACCAATGGCCGAACATGGCCCGCTGCACATCAATGGGAATCTACTCCAATGTGGTCCACAGCTGAGAGAAATAGTTGCGCAAAATAGCGCTGCCCTGTCTGACTGCTATATGCGGAAAACTGAAAAAATAATAAACATTTATTATGTGAATAGATTAATGAAATCTTAGTCAAATCCACAGGTTATCCCACAGGTTATCACACCTCCGTGTGCATGGATCAAACCCAAGACGTGGACGTCGCTCGGGGACGGGGTCATGAATCATTAATCGTGCAAGACCGCACCCCCTACGCGTACTCCCTGGAGCACCTGCAGGCTGAGGGTCATCTGTCAGCAACGCATCCGCATCGAAAGTCAGGTCAGCATCCGCCAACTCACGAAATGTGGCGCCGTCCATCTGAAACAGAAAATGTTAATGTTAGAAAATAATTGATAATTACTATTATATATACATATATACATATTATGATTGTATATAAATACCATGGAATGCTATCAGTGTTCATCTTCATCATCATCTTCATATATGTCAATGTCATCTTCATATTCCTCCTCAACATCATCGATATCCATTCGAGTTACAGTTGCTTCATCTCTTACCATTTCAAATTCATATGTGACATCATTAACATCATTGTCATCACCGACTCTTAAATGTGGGGTGTCGTCATCGATACTCATGTCTCTTTGTAAAAAATATTGATTTTGAGTAATCTCTTGAAAAACTTCAATTCTTTGCACATCAGTGAAAGCACATTCACTTTGACTAAACTGATTGTCTCGAATTTTGATTTTTATTACACTCCACCAATCAGTCAAGTCTCTTGATGTTGCACAGTACTTTGCATAATAAACTTGATATGCCTGTTGAGCCAATAAGAATGGTTCATTTACTGCGAGAACACTTTTACGTTTAATATCGATGATTCCATGAGTCGGATGAACACACACGCCTCTCTCTGTATCCAACCACCGATATTTGAACATGGTTATGTAATGTTGTCCAAGATAACAGAGTTCAATGATTTCATCAAGTATGCCATAAAAGTCAACTTCATTTTCTCGATGATGATATCATCTCAAGTTAACTCCACTGTTCATTGTTTTTTTGATTCCCCATATGCATGTGTGTGGAATCGAAATTCATTCACCACATATGGATTATAAGTTTTAACAAGTTTGGAAGGTGGGTTACGCAATACACACAGCTGTTTGTCAATTTTATCAGCATGTCGAGACACCTGAAAATTTGTGAAATAATTATCAATATAGTAAACTATACATTGAATGAGTTGCTAAAAGATAAAGAATTTATGTTACCAGTTTTTGAAACCACTGAGAGAAATTTTTCAGTCGACGTTCTTCGAGAGCAGCTGCTGTAATTTGTGGAATTTGTTTCTTGATATGATTATCATACAACCTATAAAAACCAAAGTTATTTACTGTAACATAAATGATAGAATAAGTGATATAAACACTTACAGTACAACTGATTTCATTTCTTTACAGTTGAGTAGAACATACGTATGAGCTCTCTAATGTTCATCATCTGAAAGCCAGCGTTCATAAAATCCACCAAAACCAAGCTCTGACTGGTTGAAAATAGATAATTGATTGTCGATTTCATCAATATTCCTCTCGTTCCGTCCCATTCGGTTGTGTTTTGAAAGATACTCAGATTCAAAATAATGGGAGAAGAAAAAAGATATTTCCTCTTGCAAATAAGCTTCTGCAATAGATCCTTCAACATATGCTTTGTTACGTACTTTTCTTTTCAATTTTTGCATGCATCTTTCAAATGGGTACATCCATCGAAACTGTACCGGACCTCCACATTTGGCTTCATATGGCAAATGTAACATCAAATGTTCCATTGAGTCGAAGAAAGACGACAGAAATATTTTTTCCAGTTTACATATAATTACAACAACATCTTTTTCAAGTTTTCCTAGAGCATCATAATCTGCCGTAGCCGCACAAATTTCCCAAAAAAAAAGAGAAATGTCTGCTATGGAATCCCAAATCACAGAATTCAACAGACCTCTTAATCCAATGGGTAGAATTCTCTCCATTATAACATGACAATCATGACTTTTTAATCTAGTAATATGACCATTCTTTACACATCTACCCAAATTAGAAGCACAACCATATTGAAGTCTCAAATCTGCAATCCACTGACAAAATAATAAACGGTTTTCTTTAGACAGTGTATAAGCTTCTTTTGGTTTCAGTAAACTTTCTGTTCTGACATTCTCAAATAGTTCCAATTCTGGACGCCTGCAAATTTGGGCATGATCTAAACATGCATTTATATTGTCTTTGCTCTTTCCTGGCGTATCCAAAACTGTATGAAACAAATTATCAAAACAGTTCTTCTCAATATGCATGACATCTAACATGTGTCGGACCAACAGATCAGACCAATATGGAAAATCCCAAAATATTCTACGTTTAATCCAATTGTGTTCTTTCCCAAAACCAGAAATTTTCTGTTGGTTTATTATGGGACGAAAAGTGATGGGAGGTAATGAAAATACAACTGATTTTAACTCCGAACCTGATAGCATTTTTGGAGGTCCATCCCTTTCCACTGTTCCTTTTCTGAAATGATATCTGTTTCTGCGAAAAGGATGATCAGCTGGAAGAAATATGCGATGACAGTCAAAATAACAATGTTTCTTTCCATGAATGAGCATAAATGATTTGTTCTCTCCCATACAGTAAGGACATGATTTCTGACCATGTGTACTCCAGCCAGATAACATCCCATAAGCTGGGAAGTCACTTATTGTCCACATCAATGCTGCTCTCAGTATGAAATTCTGTTTCGTTGCAACATCATATGTACTGACACCAGTACTCTACAATAAAATTAATTCATCAATCAATGGCTTCAAATAAACATCAATATTTTTCTTCGGATGTCCTGGAATTAGTAAAGTCAAAAAGATATATGGCTCCTTCATCAACATCCATGGAGGTAAATTGTACAGAGTTAAAAAAATAGGCCAACATGAATATTGACTACCATAAGATCCAAACGGACAGAAACCATCAGTGGAAAGGCCCAGTCGAACATTTCTAGCTTCTAAAGAAAAGGATGGATGCACTCTATCAAAATGTTTCCATGAATCACCATCGGCTGGATGATTCAAGCTTTTATCGGTTGAAATATTCTCTTTATGCCATGACATCATTGTCGCTGTATTCTTAGACATGAATAAACGCTGAAGTCTGGATGTAAGCGAAAAATATCTCAACTGTTTTACAGGAATCAAACCAGACTTCCCGTGTTGTCCTTCTTTATATCTCAGTTGCCCACATGTAGGAAAACTATCCAACGACTCATTTTCCCCAGAATATAAAATGCAGTCATTTGAACATGCATGAATCTTCTGACAAGTAAGTCCCAAATTTCGAACCAGCCTCTTACTCTCATAGTAATTTGCAGGTAAAACATTTCCTTCGGGTAACAGTGTTTTCAGCAAAGAAAATATCTGGTCAAAACAGGTGTTTGACATTCCGTTATCTGATTTGATAGCCATAAATTTTGCAACTGCTTCTAATTTGCTCATCTTGCAGCCAGGATATAATGCATCCTCAGCAGATTTCAACAACTCATAAAATTCAGACGGTGCCAACTCCGGATTTGAAGCTATATCAGTCGGAGTTTCTGTATGTTGAACAGATGAACCTGCAACATCATGTACTAAATCATGAAACCGGGATAGATCCGGAATCAAGTTGGTATCACCTGATCTGGAACTGCGTTCACCGTGTTGATACAAATAATGTACTAATGTTATTATTTGTAAATATTGGTAATTATTTTAAATTATTGGTAATTATTCCTAATTATTGGTAATTATTTCTAATTATTGGTAAATATTGGTAAATATTGGTAAATATTGGTAATTATTGGTAATTATTGGTAAATATTGGTAATTATTGGTAATTATTGGTAATTATTGGTAATTATTGGTAATTATTACTAATTATTGGTAATTATTACTAATTATTGGTAATTATTACTAATTATTGGTAATTATTACTAATTATTGGTAATTACTGGTAATTATTGGTAAGTATTGTTAATTATTACTAATTATTGGTAATTATTACTAATTATTACTAATTATTGGTAATTATTACTAATTATTACTAATTATTGGTAATTATTACTAATTATTACTAATTATTTGTAATTATTACTAATTATTGGTAATTATTACTAATTATTGGTAATTAATACTAATTATTGGTAATTATTACTAATTATTGTTAATTATTACTAATTATTGGCAATTATTACTAATTATTGGTAATTATTACTAATTATTGGTAATTATTACTAATTATTGGTAATTATTACTAATTATTGGTAATTATTACTAATTATTAGTAATTATTACTAATTATTGGTAATTATTACTAATTATTGGTAATTAATACTAATTATTGGTAATAAATACTAATTATTGGTAATAAATACTAATTATTGGTAATTAATACTAATTATTACTAATTATTGGTAATTATTGGTAATTATTGTTAATTATTGGTAATTATTACTAATTATTGGTAATTATTGCTAATTATTACTAATTATTACTATTTATTGGTAATTATTACTAATTATTGGTAATTATTACTAATTATTGGTAATTAATACTAATTATTGGTAATTAATACTAATTATTACTAATTATTACTAATTATTGGTAATTATTGTTAATTATTACTAATTATTGGTAATTATTACTAATTATTGGTAATTATTACTAATTATTGGTAATTATTATTAATTATTACTAATTATTAATAATTATTACTTATTATTGGTAATTATTATTAATTATTACCAATTATTACTAATTATTGGTAATTATTATTAATTATTACCAATTATTGGTAATTATTGGTAATTATTACTAATCATTGGTAATTATTGAAAATTATTGGTAAGTATTGTTAATTATTACTAATTATTGATAATTATTACTAATTATTACTAATTATTGGTAATTATTACTAATTATTACTAATTATTGGTAATTATTACTAATTATTGGTAATTATTACTAATTATTGGTAATTAATACTAATTATTACTAATTATTACTAATTATTGGTAATTATTCCTAATTTTTACTAATTATTACTAATTATTACTAATTATTACTAATTATTGGTAATTATTACTAATTAATACTAATTATTACTAATTATTGGTAATTATTGGTAATTATTGGTAATTATTACTAAGTATTGTTAATTATTACTAATTATTGTTAATTATTACGAATTATTGGCAATTATTACTAATTATTACTAATTATTACTAATTATTACTAATTATTACTAATTATTGGTAATTATTACTAATTATTGGTAATTATTCCTAATTATTGGTAATTATTACTAATTATTGGTAATTTTAATAATTATTAGTAATTATTACTAATTATTGGTAATTAATACTAATTATTACTAATTATTACTAATTATTGGTAATTATTCCTAATTTTTCCTAATTATTACTAATTATTACTAATTATTACTAATTATTGGTAATTATTACTAATTATTACTAATTATTACTAATTATTACTAATTATTACTAATTATTGGTAATTATTTGTAATTATTACTAAGTATTGTTAATTATTACTAATTATTGTTAATTATTACGAATTATTGGTAATTATTACTAATTATTACTAATTATTACTAATTATTACTAATTATTGGTAATTATTACTAATTATTGGTAATTATTCCTAATTATTGGTAATTATTACTAATTATTGGTAATTATTACCAATTATTGGTAATTATTACTAATTATTGGTAATTAATACTAATTATTTGTAATTAATACTAATTATTACTAATTATTGGTAATTATTGATAATTATTACTACTTATTGGTAATTATTACTAATTATTGGTAATTATTACTAATTATTGGTAATTATTACGAATTATTGGTAATTATTACTAATTATTGGTAATTATTACTAATTATTGGTAATTATTACTAATTATTGGTAATTATTACTAATTATTCCTAATTATTGATAATTTTTGGTAATTGTTCCTAATTATTAGTAATTAAATGAATAATTACCAATAATATGGAATAATTACCAATAATTACAAATAATAACATTATTAGTATATTTTATTATTAATATTAAAATAATATAATTTTCTAATTTATATACAATTCTCCTTTCATCTGTGCGTTTTCTATCTCCACATACAAATAATACATGTGAAAACAACAAGCACACAGATGAAAAGAGAACTGTATATATATAAAAAATTATATTATTTTAATATTAATAATAAAATATACTAATAATGTAATAATTTTATTATTCCTAATTATTGGTATTTATTATTAATTATTAATATTTATTCTTAATTATTAAAAATTATTACTAATTATTCCTAATTACCATTAACTATGAACAATACTAATAATTTAAATTTATTAAGTAACAAAACTATGTAAACATAATTAAATTACAACTAATTAAGAATAATTGAAACTAATAAAAAATTAAAAATAAATATTAAATTAAAATGAACATAAATACCTTGAAAATTGATCTGCTCTGATCATTCTTCAAAACTTTAATATCAACTCCGTAGAAAAAAAATTAACTGGAGAAAAACTGAACTTTAGAAATATAACTTTGAGAGAAGAAGAAGATGGAGTTTGAGAATGATTTGAAAAAAACGGATGGGGGTATTTATAGGTTAGATTATTTGCGATGGGTCCATTTGCGACGGGAATCCCGTCGCAAATAGTGTTATTTGCAACGGTACCCGTCGCAAATACCTTAGCCAACATTTATTACGGTCAACGGTTAAATAGTTATTTGCGACGGGACCCGTCGCAAATAACCACCTGCCGACATACTATTTGCGACGGGGGAATATTCCCGTCGCAAATACCTTTTACCGCCGCCGGTTATTTGCGACGGGAATATTCCGCCGCCGGTTATTTGCGACGGGAATATTCCCCCGTCGCAAATAGTTTTCCCGCGATTTGGCGCGCAATGCGCGCCAGTTCTTTTGCGACGGGGAAAGCAATCCCGTCGCAAAAGCCTACTTATTTGCGACGGGTAAATACCCCCGTCGCAAATAAGTTTTTCACGGGGCTATTTGCGACGAGATTTATTCCCGTCGCAAATACCCATTTTTCCCGTAGTGAATACACAAATAATTTGATAAAGATATTATGAATTTAGAAAAATCTAAAAATCAAATTGGATATGGTATTCATGGAGTTTAAAATTGGTAAAGTACCTAGAACCGCAAAGAGGCTCGTCCCTTCCACATAGTACACATCATATTTGGGACTGTCACTCCACATAACACTCTTATAAATGAAAAAAAGTCATTTTTGTGGTTATGCAGTAAGGATACCCCTCCCCCAAAGAAAAAACAGATTTTTACTTTGTGTGAGGGGGTGGTAAAGTGACAACCTCTACAAAATGACTTTTTCATTTGTTGGGGATGGTTGTGAAATTATGCCTCTGAAAAATGAATTTTTCATTTGTGGGGTAAATGGGTGAAATGATTCCCTCCCTGAAATGATTTTTTTTGCAGGTGTAGGTAGTAAAATAACACCCTCCTCAAAAATAATTTTTCATTTTTGGGGGCAGGATGTGAAAAAACTCCCCAGATAAACTATTTTATTCATTTTTAGTTGGAGGCATCCTTTTCATATGCCTACAAAAGACTTATCATTTTGCAGTGTGAGGTGGTCCACCTACCACCCCATAAACCACAAAATAATTTTTGGACAACCGGACATTTCTGGAAGATAGTTATTTAAGTTTCATATAAATACATGTTCTTAGAAGGATGAGAAGAAATATAGACATATGGATAGTGGAGAAAACCATAGAAGACCCTTGTTGGTAATTAAATTACCACATACCATGAGGGAGACCCACAAAGAAAGGGATCCTTCATGAGAGGACCTCTCTGGCCAACCAAAATGGTGCCCTAGAACATATAAATGTTGTTCACTATGAATTAATCCCCTTGAAGAAAACCTTCATGATCCCCAACCCACATAGAAAAGGTTAGTATGTGGAATGGGGCTTCCCTTGAGTGTTTTACCCTTGCATACTTTCTACCGTTTTTTCATGTAGCGTTCGATCCCATATTGGACAGTTCATGTACTATCCAGATTTCCCCACATCTCTCCTTTTGAAACATGGTAATTATTTCATTAAGACCTCCACCAGGCTGCCTGATTCATTCAACCTAAATACAGACACACTAGCATGTCCCCCTTCCAGTATTTCAATCCCATGGTAATTTAAGACCTGCAATTAACCTCCCTGATATGTGGGATCACCATAATGTATAAAATCTCTCATTCTCATGGAAATTAATATTATGACATTAGGGACGGTGGAATATGGATTTTTAAACTGGGTATAAGCACCTATAATCTGTGGCCCCACCCTCTTCCTCTCTTACACCAGTTGAATGGGGATAATAAGGGGGATATTTGTTAGTGAATCCCTCTTGGAGTAATCCCTTAATATTTATTTCAAGACATTATGCCAACTTCCATGTCGTTGACCTCTTCCACCATTGTATGTAGAATATTTTATGGATTTACAAATTTTCCACTTTCTCTTGTTTCTCACACCGAGCATGACTCATGTGGGATTAGAGGTTAGTGATGATCATGTCATCAACATGATCAAATATTCACTACTTGGGTATCTTATTAGGTGTAATACCATAACCATGTTTTCAGATTATCAAAAGGCCATATTCCATGAGAGATAAAACCATGAATGGACCATATTACCGATGAAGCAACTATTTGGTCCTCCTCTCTATGATCCATATTTCCAGTATGGTCAAAAACTAACATGGAGGGACACATTCCTTCTATGACCTTTTCATTACCATCCTTATTGGGCAATATTACTATTAAGATCTTTCCCTCACATAGGAAGCCACATACCTTCGGGGTTCCTTTCATCCTATCCTCATCAGTCCATATTACTGGTGAGGTCCACCATCACAAGGTTATATCCCATACTAGAAAAACCACATTAGGTCATCTTCAACAAAAGTCCCACACAATCCTTGACTAGGAATATTTCACCTCAATGTTCTTTCTATGTTACATTCAACTACATGGTTTAGTCCTTATCAAATGACCCTAAAAGGAATTTTGTGTCCTTTTATGTTTAACCGAACTAAGTGGGTTCTGATTTCTCTTAAGTGGATATATAATAACCCCTATAATAGGTTTTATCTCAAGATAAAAATAACTCTTGTATCCCAAGATGATGATAAATTCCAAAGTGCCTAACTGTGTGGCTTAAAACCAGCTTCAAAAAAAATGTGACCAAGATAGAGGACCTATAATGTGTATAAGTGGTTCTATTCATAGACAACCTCAGATACATACGTATGGTTCCATTGATGGAGAACCTGAGATAAATATAGTTGGTTTCATTGATGGAGAGCCTTACATACAACTACTTTCTTATCAACGCATGTCTATACTTTATTTTTAATACATAGGGGTGACCAATTCCATATTCTGAATTTAAAAATGGATTCTTGAATGTCTAAAATCTATAAGAGAGTCCTGGAGTTGGTAATAATTCTCCCAAAAAGGATGCAATGAGCCTGACCACCCATCCTATTGACCAATGTGAGTTCTTAAGTGTCACTAGTTAAGCTTCCAAATAACTCCCTACCTTTGGAAAGTAGGACCATGATAAATCATGGATATGAGATCTATTGGGTGTTTACAGTTCCATGAACGTACCCCACTAGAAACCACTTGAAAGGGGATATGAAACAAAAATGTTGAACCCAATGTTAATGAATGTTCAACCATATTCAAACCCCCCAAAATCAATAATTAATACCCAAAAATGTCTCTTGAGAATCAAAAATGGTGGAACTAATGTGAATTATTGCGCAACCATATTCAAAAACCCCACAATCAATCATCGGGCCCCAAAAATGTTTCTCCAGAAAAAATGGTGAACCCGACATGAATAATTTTATTAATAAATTTAAATGTGTTTCCCACATGTAAGGCCCTTGTGTGCTCTCAAAAAATGGAAGTGTCCAAACATGGATCTTCTAATATAATCAATTTTTCAAGAGTTCATTTATTTTGATTCTACTTTGATAGTTTTCGTTATTTTGTTATATATATATATATGTGTGTGTACATAGTAACTTTCTAAAAAAATCTCTCCCATTAAAATGGACTCTCACCAGCTAAACCATTATTATGATTTGGATATTGCACAAGTTAGGTCCTCATCTTGTCGGATGATCCCATCACCAACACAACATCTTCAATGTAAGGTTTTGAATGCACTAGTTTTAGAGTGCCATATCAGTGGTACAGTGCCCACCGTGGATGTTACATGAGAAGTCCTCCAAGAAATGAAACACTGCTCACCATCCACTCAGCGGTGGATGGTGGCCAAAAAGTAGACGACACTAGTTTCCATATCAAATCATCTCAGGATCCTTTCCCCAGAATTCAAAAACCTATTCCTACCTTATCATAAGGAGGTAGATCATGAGGTCTCTAGGGGAACCATCTCAAAAATAAAGGAGTTACTAAGAAAGAATAATTCCAGTAAATAATTTCACTAACGCCACATGACACCAAGTTCACAACATGATGGATATTTTTCCCCATGGGCTCTGACTTTGGTCATTCAGACCTGTGTACCTAGGATAGCACGTCAAGGGCGGAGGTCAAACAAATAAGAATAGGCCCACATCCCTATTCTCGCCAAATAAGTACACCAAAAAAACATGGAGAAAACCTATGAGAAGGATGACATACCTACTTGAACATATCAATCCTGCCAATATGGTTTAACAGTAACCAAAAAACCTGTCTGCATGACCAGACAACAATAAGGGGTACACCCATATTCCTACTCCCACATATGCTGACTATCGATATCTACAAAAACGAAATGGATGATATGAGTAGGACTTAGTACCTTATCTATCTATATAATGGGTATATATCTACATCCCTAATATAAAGGTCACCCCTTACATCATAGAAATTATATAAGGACATGCATCTATTATTTTCCACATTATAAATGCTTTTTAGGATATAATGATCACATCAGAGGTGCCTATGATTTAGTCACACAACCCTGCCTCCAAATTTTAAGTGGACCATCAATATGATATGAGGGTCACTCAGGAATAGGAATACACTCCTTCCCACATCTAGGATTTTATTTTAAAAAATAACATTATAAATAGACAACATAATCGTGCACACACACCTGTTCCAACTAGAGATTATCGACCCACTTCAACAACCAATCTAGTGTAGGCATATATCCATTTTAAAACTCCAAAATACTACTGATAAAATTTGAAAGAAACATAGGATCTAGGTTGAAAGTCTACAATGCATGAAAGTCACTATCTACAACATGAAGATATGACCACCACATGATGAACATCTAAAGGAAGACCCCCCAAAGGAAATAATAAATCCAAGAGAAGACCCACAATCTTGATTTTATCAAGGTTGTTGTTCTTGAGTCCATCAAACATCTATCAATTATTTCTCAAGATACTACTAATTCATTACTAAATTATGAATTCGTTACTCGCAGTTGCAAAGGTCGTCCTCGTAACATCACTACCACCAAATTTGAATGTCCTCCCCAAAATATTTACCATGCTGGTATTCTTCATGGTTTTGAAATGATTGATTATATAAATCCATATCTTGATGAGTTCCATAGAATCCTCCACCCCTTTTCATTGTTTACCTTGAAGTCCCTTCCCAAGGTATACACTGTAAAAAATACACATGACATTGGACATTAATACATGATGCTAGCCCTCCCCATAATAGAATTCACTACAAATTCCTCCCCATAATAGTTTTTTATTTCGAAAAAAAGGTCCTCCCCTTGAAAAATAAATTATGATAAATCCATTATATTGTGAGTCACTTGGGAAGATAGTGTCAATCATGTCTGATGCCTCATCATTAAAAAGTGATATCCTTTCTCAATCGGAAGACAGCCCAAGGAAATGGTCATTCTCCAAATCCTCCTAGATCATATTACTTCCAACACAGTAAAATAAATTCTTCCTAATCCCTCTACAAAAAATGAGGTAGATGAGAAATTTCCACATTGATCATATCAGGTAGTGGAATATTCAATAGAATATGAATAATATACATTACTCTCGAGTAATTAATTGGATAAAGACAATGTACCTATCATCTTTTGTCCATTATCCACCCCTCAATATAGCATTCTAGAGGTGTTTTTTGAATAGTGTGTGCATGAAATTAGAGTAAACCTATGGAAAAATATTTTTCTAATTTATGGATAAATTATTTAATTATTAAGTATATTGAAATTATGTTAAGGAAATGAAATAACTTCATAATCAATTTTACTTAACTTCCATTACAACTTCATGATGTGCGAAATTGAAAAAAACAATGAGAGTTTCTCTGACACGAATGTATTAATGCATTAAAAATGTTATGAAATTTGATCATAGACACCCCACCCATTGTTCATATTGGGGTAGGTGGTGAAAAAAGAGTGTTTCACTTCACCCCACTCCTTGATCAGAAAATCCCACAAAAAATGACAACATGTAATGTCATCAATCTAACTCAACTATGAGGAGTGAGTTTTATCCAGGAAGGATATTGTGCTCATTAGTAATTGACCGTGAAAAAATCAAAAAAATTATGTTCCCAATGAGAGATAACCATTGAGAAACTATTACATGAATCATTTGAGAAGGTTGAACAAGATTCTCACTTAAATAAGGGAAATCATCATACAACAGTAAGGCCTTTGAAATCATGCAGCTCACATGTAGATTGAACAATGCACCTGGATCATGTTAGAATGAATCTTCACAACATAAAAATGGATGATCCATATATCATGACCACAAAAATACAAGGATAACCCTAGCCCATAGGAATAGGGGAATGTTTACCATAATATACTGATCCTAAATCAATCTCAATGTAACCCCAAAATGGATCAAGGGGAACCCTAACCCATAGGGCTAAATGAATATTTAACTCAGCCTCCTCCATAATGGATATCAATATTTTCCCATTTAGAAGGTCCACTACAAGTTGGAACCTCCTAGATCATCCCATTTTACAACTTGGATTCCTCATTGAGTATGTGTATGATGTAAGTATCAAAAAGTTCCCTTTAAATCACTTTTTTTCATACAACGCTGAGGAAATACTTGAAGCAAAGGATAAGACCCCACATTAGCCACAAAGAAAAACGATCTATCAAGAGTAAAAATACTCCCAAATATCACATATCTCCCAATGGATATCTCTAGAACATCCATTATTCCTATCATTTTGGTGATAATGAGACAACTTTAATGCATTATTCCTTAGTGAACATCATTAGCACCACTCCCTTGGGTGCTATGGAACATGAAGCCAATACAAGGGTACCTAAGGAGGATGTTTCCATAAAAAATATTTTCCACATTGAAATGACTAAATAAGGCATGCGTACTAGATACTATAGGCCTACTAAATAATTTGGGGACACCTTCAAATTCTCTACTTCAACCCCCTCAGTGAGAATCAACCAAGGAAAAGTGTAAATTCCCATCCACATCTCATACGCCACATGAAGAGTTTAAACCTCTTATGTTTGAGGAAATATTTTCTTAGTATGAGGAATAAGTGAAGGAGACGAGGAAACTTAATGTCGAATTTATCATATGCAACAACCCTAACAAGTATTTTCATCAATCATAGCCATATATTTCTCTCACAACTGATGAACCTCAGTAAATATAATTTGTTGTGACAAAAAAATAGAGATAAAACCTATAATCATCATGGGATGTTGTCAAAAAAATATATTTAGAATCCAAATCAGTAGGATACCCAGAGTTACATTCCTTAGAGAAACACCTAGAACTATGTCAAACACAGCCTCACAGGCTGGCCTAAGTAGGTCATTAGATTCAGATACACGAAGGGAAACCACATCTAGCCCAAATTGTTTTCCCTTCTTTAGGATATAGCTCAGCTGGATAGTCCCCTCAAGATTGTAGAAACCATTGAGTCATTATTATCCCTATTAGAATCTATGGAAAGTTGGAAAACACATATATAATCAAAGGGAAATCCTTACCCAAAATGGGTGGATTAAACTCTCCCCCCGCTAAATTTTGGGAATCCTATGTGGACTATGTGCAATGGTTCAGAAGATATAGAACAACATCATACACACTTCATGTTCTAATATGATCCCATGATGAGAACTCTTGAGAAATAATTGGTAGCCAATATCAGCTATTTCATGCATACCTTAGAGGGATTGGCCTTCATCTGTTACACTAGTTTACCATCCAAATCAATTAAAGGGTGGGAAGAACTTTTCTAATAATTTCCTTATCAATTTAAATATATACAGTAAATGAAAAATAGTCTTCAAAAACTAAAATTAAAAACACTAAGAAAATGATAGGGTCTCAGATTTTATTAATAGGTAGAAGGGACTGACTTACTCCATAGACATTCAACTTTTTCAATAGGATTTGTTGAGTATTTTCATTGGAAACCATTATGAAGAGTTGTGAATGAAACTTTATACTATGAAATATCCAAGTGGGTTCCAAGATATTTTTGAAGTTTTGTAGAAGTTTGAGGATTTTTTTTTCAAAATTGAGCTATATCTAGACCAAAACTAATAACATACGTAAAAATAATGTTCTAAATTGAAATTTCAGTAATTACATTGAAAATAATCTCTATGGAGGCTCTTTTTCTGAATCTCATTTCTCATTGTACAACACCTCCAACTAAACAATAAGATCAGAAAAAATACCCCCGTTGAGATGAGGGAAAGGATAAGAAATAGACATAGTTTGAAAATTGAAAGAATAATGTTTATTCCTTAAGAGATTAAAAAGTTCTTGGTTACCTCGTAAAATCTGTGGAAAACAATTTTTTGAGAATTACATTGCCCAAAATTTAGGATCAAATTTGTTTCAAAGATCGCCCAAATTGTCTCCCCTTTCATAAAATATTGGGGAACACAATAAGGGATTATTTTCTCTTCAAAGACATCCTAAAAAAGATGGTTGATTTTGGGAATGTTAAGAGAGTAAAACGACCATCACAAGTAGAATGTGTTTCTACTACCATTCCAGAAGAAGAAGGTGAATGGAAATAATTTACCAGTAAGGGTGCACAAAATTTCAATGATTATATGACCATGAAGGAAATCAATTGGAATCATTATATCCTCAGGTAATAGTTAAATAAACTAATTTTTTAACCAATCTCTTCTACTATGGTACAACCATATTCTTCAGTATCTCAGTATTCCATGAGTTGAGCTTATTGGAAGAAACATTTTAGAATATATAGAATTTGAGTATAGGGAGATGAACTTATACAGATTATAAATCCAAACCTAACTCTCTCAGATTTTATGCCTCAATTCCTAGGGAAATCGGTACTGACCCGCCAAATGGTACCACAAGGATTTCCTCACTAGGACGAATTCTCATCAGATAAATTTTTTTTCTTTGGATCCATTGACATCATTCATTTAATGGATCTATTTTATGATAATGAGAAGGATTATGAATATTATTTCCTTATTCTAAATCAGATAAATATAGGTAGAGTCCACATAGTCCAAAAAGGCAGGGGAGGATGTATTCAGGGCTATGATAAACATTCTGGACACATCCCTTCCAGATACATTTATACTGATCAGACTCATGGAAAATTCCTTCAGTGAGCACAAAATAATTATGAAGACACAGTTTCATCTACTAAAAAACTTCTAGTACCAATTATTTTGGAAGATCTACTAGAAGGTATGTAACAATATTGTCATCCTAGGAAGGTAAGTAGGCGAAGTCAGCATAATCCAATAGTAGCAAAAGTACCCTTAATATATTCTCAACCACCCAAATATTATTCCTAATAACATCAATATCTAAAGTTATTTGTTGGGAATATATTTCTACTTATAGATTCATCCATATGACTCTGAAGTTTGACATCCTAAAATGGGTTTCCAATGAAGCTATCAATTCTTGATTCTCTTAACCTATCAAAGGATCTTTGGGATGTACGTGTAGTGGATCTGATAAACCCTTAAGAGTTAGAATCCAAGTTCACTATTGTAAAGGTATATTGGGAAGAGATCAACCCTATAGAATGTAATAGAGTCATATATTTTATGGAAAAAGATAAGGATGTGTGATACAAGGACACATTAAGCCCTTGTATGTTTTAGACAGACTAGATAACATTGACATCAGACAATCTTTCATTGATAATGGCTCACATGTCAATCCCATTCTGATATGAATGCTTCATCAATTGGGTTAAATTGAAGCTGACTTGTATCATTACCTTATGAAACTCTAAGGATACGATAGGAGAAAAAAATAACCTTTGTTAGATCAATCTCAGAACTCAATTTGGGGACCTAGTGTCCCATTTTTAATTCTTCGTCATCTGATAAGATATAGCATTCAATGACTTACTTGGAAGGCCATGACTACACCAACATGTATAAATCCCTTCATCATATGATTGATGTATAAATTAATACATAAATAGAAAAAGTGGGACACTATATGACGATAAATCTCAACATGAATCTTCTAAGGTACAATATATTGATGCATGATTTTATTGTAGAGAAGGGAAGAAACCCATGATCGATGATGTTGCTCGGGTCACTGCCTCGAATGGTATAAAAATGACTCTATCCAATCTATTAAATAATCTTGGTGATGAGTATGTGTAACAACCCATGATTTTAAAGTACGTATATTCTTAAATAAATTCAATTTCTTCGATAGCTTACGTTACACAGAACATTGAGCTTAAACAAACAATTAATAATATTATTTAATTATAATAGTTACCACTTATCCATTGAAATAAAAAGAACGAATGTGATTAACTTAATTAAAAAAATAAAGTTTAAATATACTTATAAAATAAATTCATTGGTTACCAATTAATTATAAATAAAAATTAAAACCAATCAAACATAAAAGACATTGTTTTATAAAAAAACCACTATTTTCATACACACAATGACATTTTTACTTATGAAATTTAATTAATAACTTTTAGTGAAATATATAAATGAAATTTATATGTTATATATTCAATAAAATGTTTTTAAATTCATCCAATATGTTTTATAGGCTTAAGATATGAATAAATCTGATTTTAAGCATAAAAAGTTATATATTTTGAATGATAGTTTTTCTGACTTTTGATGGTGCACCTGATTTAAATAGAAATATTGAAACTTTTATGAGTTTTATTTTAAAAAATAAATATAATATTTGAAATCATGATATCCAAATTATATTAGGGTAAAAGTTTGGTATTTTTCACGGAAGGTTCATTTTTTAAGAATAGTGAAAAATATTGAATTATAATTAAAAACTGATTTTTATTCTAATATTTTTGAATTATATTTTAATTTTTTATATTATAATTATTTAAAATATACATTAATAAATCCAATTTGGTAATTGGAATCAATTTCACATTTAAATTGGATATAAAAATATTTCAAACTTTTGAAGTTTTCACTTTAAAAATCTTCTTTTTCGTTGTGTCTCTGGGATTAATTTTAAATATAAATTTTCCAATTATATGAATTAATTTTTTTTAAAAATGGATTAAATATTTCAAATAATAATTAAAAAATTATTTTTTAATCTAAATTTACTTTTTATGCATTAAATTTTTTACCATGGTAAAAAAATTATTTACCACGATATAGGTAAAAAATGAAAGTGGTTAAAGCTAAAAAGGGAAAGGCTTAAAATACCTAAACACTAAAAAATTTAGTGGTTTAATGTGGTGTGTATAAAACCTAACCATCTTATAAAATATTAATTTCAATTAAAAGTCATTAAAATTAATAACACCCCAATTTGTTTGGCTTAAAATATAAAATAGTCATTATTTTAATCACTTAAAGGCACTTCTCCTCAAGTATAAATATCACCCCTCACCACCCAAATTAGACCCAAAATCATTTTAGATCGTAAATTGTTTTCCAAAAACATTTATAATCACTATTACCACAGATATGTTCTAATATTATCACCAAAATACCAAATCCAAGGTCCTCAAGGGGTCGTCCAAGGAGGTGATATTCAAGAGGCAATTTTTTTCAAGATACCTCCCTTATTTTATTTTCTTCTTCTACTTTCACATCATATCCTTCATACATTAAGGAATGAGAAATCCAAAACCATGTAAATACTGAGATTTTATTTTTATAATGTAATATCTTATATCCATCCCTTTCATTACCTCTTTTTATTCAAAGAAAGGTAACTATTGTACTTGTTATTTCGTTTAATTGCCTCTGTGAATAATGTTTTTCATTTTTTCCCTTACCAAATTCATGGATAGTAATAAAACAATTATTATGGTTAAATAATAATTTAATAGTTATATTATAAGATAATTAATTTTCTCAAACTAATATATATGCATAATTTTAAATAAAACAATACTAGTTCGTGTAGTTTGGAAAAACTTCCAAAATAAACTAAACGTTTGTCATTAACATTTTATCTAATGAATCGTGCTCATGTAAGAAATAAAAATCATATATGGGACCATTTATACTTATGTAATTTAATTATAACAATTTCATTCTACTTCTATAGTTTTACTACCATTTTTCAATAACATCCATAATTTTACACAAATGAACCTATCTTGAAACCATGAAACGAGCACACCCAAAACCATGAAATATTATTAATGAATGGGTCATAATATGTTGTAAAATCATCAAATAAGGTATTATAAATATTAATATAGTTATTTAATGATTTAATAGCATTATCTAAACCATTATATATGAGTTTAAAGTATGAACCACTAAAGGGAAGCGCGAGGTAAGGGGTTTCTCATCTCACTTTTACTTCTATGAGATATATGTATTTTTCACCACTTATTACTTGTGTGTGGAGTATGTAATGAAATTAGATATATCATATAATTAATTTCATTATTATCATGGTATTAAGTTTTTAATTTTATAATTATTACTTTTATGGGCGTATGATTCAACTAATTACAAAGTGGTCAGGTAATTTCTAACCCAATTAATGTTGTTTGGGTAAAAGTTATAATTCCTTGATTATGTCATAATATGAATATATTTAAAATAAATTCTTAATATGCCTTGTTTTACATAAAATTTTTTATGTTTATTTAGAGTTAATACACATATTCTATTCATTTTATTAATTCACCCTTTAATGATATTATATTTATAAGGGACTTTCTATAAAAAACTATCTTCTTAAAAAATTTCCTTAAAACACTATTTTTATTCCATGTCCACATTTTGTAAAATTATTTCCAAAAATATTTTTACTGTCCTCCTATAATGGTTTAAAGTTATTTATACTCATTTTTGTCTTTTTAAAAGATCTTTCCAAAGGTATATTTTGTCGTTTTCTAAACACGGTTCTTTGAGACTTTTCTGACAAAAATACAAAAGGAATGTTGTTTAACTTATACAGCATGAGGGGATTTTCCCAACATCTTAAATCCCTAATGCTTTAAATATAAATTTAAAAGTTTATATAGTTATTATCAAAGAAAATGTTTTCTTTTATAATTGAACGGAATTAAAAAAAAATTGTTTTCAAATTGAAAAGGTTATTTTCCTAAAGAATTTCTTAATGATCACATTTAGATTATTTTCATAAATGTTAAAAATCATTTTTTGAATATTTTTATTAATTGAGTTTTATCTCTTATGATACCATCTACCACATTTTATTAAATTGTTATTTATCAGTTTGACTGGGGATGTACTATTTTTTAACCATTCACAATATTACTCTGGATGGTTTTAGATTATGTTTACTTAATTGGGAAAGTTATTTACATTTTTATGATAGTTTAAATACAAATGTATATGTTGATTAAGTTTCACCACATTCATGTGAAGAATTAATTAGACTTAATAAGTGATGTTTGGGTCCTGATATAGACTCTCAATGCATTAATATGTCTAATGTGACAAACTAGATTGGGTTTTGGTCAAGGCTTTACCCATTTATTTTTAGATGTCTTGGACAAGGCCTCAATGGTAAGTTTTAGATGTCTAGAATTAGTCATTCCATCATTATGAGATTAATGTTTTATTACCATGTGATTATTAGATTAGTATAACATCCATGTTTAATTTTTCTAGTTGAAGTGATTATTTATATGGTATTATTTGATCACAATTTATTCCAGACATGTTATGATCAAGTTATTGATTAGATGGATTGTGTTTAAGTTATTCAAGATATACTATGTAGGAATTTACCCTTACTGATAATTTTAACAAACCCTCTCTTATTATTTATTTCCAATGGTTTCCAATAAGTTTATTATGGTTAATATATAGGGTTTCTCTAAAGGGGGTAATGGTTTTCTCAAAGAAAATACTATTTTTATTTTATGTTTAAAATGTAATTGGAATTTAAAATATGTATATAGTTTACCAAAACTACTAAAATAAAGTTATTTGGTATGTGATTACTTGTATTGATGCTAATGAAATAAATTAAGGCACCGACTCTAGACTACTGGGGTCAGGGTCCTAATAGTTGGTATCAGAGCAAGTTTAGTAGAATCCTTTGGAACTAGATTTAGGAGAAAACATATTAGGGAACAAAACCCTATTATAGGATTTGATGATAAGGGTAGAATAATATCCCAAAGAAAACATTTTTATGATTATGAGATTATCTATACATATATTCTTCAATTTATACTAATTATTTCACTATTTTGGGGATTATACATTTTGTTTTATAATTATATGATCTAATGTAGTGTATTTAATAATTTATAAATGAAACCTCGAATAAGGAATGTGAACCTCACAAATGCATGTGATCTGAAGTTTAATAATGATAACATCTTTTATGGGATTAAAAATATATTTAGAATTAAATTATTCTCCCAAATATTGTCATCATATGAGGACAAAATATCATGTTCTAACAAGGTAGGGAATGAATTATCCATGTCTTTTGAATTAAGAGGGTAGAAAGATAAGAAGAGGATAGATGGTAAAATGATAGATGAAGGGAAGAAGGTAAATAAGTATTTTCCCACATGTGATAATTGTAGAAAAAGGCACCCTGGTACTTTCTTAACAGGATTGGTAGTTTTATACAAACATTGAGAGAAAGGGCATTGTGATTTTGATTTCAAGGGAAAGTTAAAAATTTCTAAATTACAATGCTTCAACTTTATATTTGTAGGTAACTATGAAAATTGTTTCTCTAATTGTCAATGGAATACACCTAAAAAGAATATAATGAATCTTGGTCAAGCTTATAATTTTACCACAGATGAAAATGAATGATTAATATTATTTTGTTTTGATTCAATAATTAAATTATTTTAGTTTTTTATCAATGAATTTTTGGTTATCTAAATTATAAAATATATAAGTATTTTACTATAGTTCTATTTATTAATGAATTTAAGATATTATGTTGAATGACATCGATGACCAAGAGAAGTGATTCTATTAAAATTTTATCTTTTGGAAAACACGTGATTTAGGGAAGACAACCCTTAATATATTCTTGATTTATAGATAATAATTATAAATATATGTTTAGATGATAATATTGGTGACCATGAAAGTGGTTATTGATTTGAATTCTTATGATATCTTTATTGAGTTTACTACATTTTTGGATTTAAGTTACATTTTCAATAAACTAAATTGTTTTGGAAGCATGAGTGTTTTAATTAATGATTAAGGTGATCATGGTATTCATATATTTGGTATGTAAAAATAAGAGTTACATTATGTTGTTTGGGGGATATAATGATGATTTTAGACATATTTCAACCTTACTTCTAAATTTCTAGATTGTGAATTTTGATTGATGTATTTTGGATGAGTCTTATGGTTAACAACTTGTGAAATGGATTAAGTTAAACCTTGGATATTATTATTTTAGGTTAAATTACTAGTTATTATACAGGATATAATATTTTAACCATTTTGATTTTAGTAAACATGTGAAGGCTGAAGGAATGACTTGTGGATATTAGGATTTATTAATATGCTTCAGGAATTAAACAAAATTCATCATGAAAATTCATTTCCCAGTGTAAGGGATGAACTAAAAGTGGATCAAAGAACAAAAAAGGTTGAGATTATTCTTATGACAAGGAAAATAATCAAGTATGTTTATTTTTCTCATGTGCTTATCTAAATAGTAAAATATTCCATTAACTTAAATAATGAAATTTTCAATGAAATATTAAATTATGATAATTTTCTTATCAAGAAATCAAGAGACTGTTTAACCCATCACATATTTACGATTTTGTGATGGTATACTTTTTGATGACCATGTTCTATATAATTCTCCATAAGAACCTGATATTTTTAACTATCTTCCATATCTCAGATTTCACTTCCAACTGATGTTATCTTATTTGAAAGTATAGTTTTTTGGGGGACCTACACATTTTCCTTTCCCTCTTATTAAGGGGATGTTTTGTTAACCATATTTATGATGTTGGTTTCCCACAAAGAAATTTTAAAGTATCTACTTTTGATTATCAAAATGAAATTTGAAATTATGAGGAAAAAATTTATCCAAGGAGGGGATAATGTAACACCCTAGGATTTTATGGTATGTATCTTCTTAAATAAATTCAATATATTCTATAGCTTACATTTTGCAGAACACTGATCTTAAGCAAAAGATTAAATATTTTTATTTAATTTTTACATTTATTACCTAGCCATTGGAATAGAGAGAATGAATGATATTAAACAAATTATGAAAATAAAGTTTAAAAATGTTTATAAAATGAATTCATCAGTTACCAATTAGTTATAAACAAAAATGATACCCAATTGAACATAAAAGATATATTTTTATAAAAAACTATTTTTTTACTAAAATGAGATTCTATCTTAATAAAAATAATTAATAACTATTAGTGAAATATATTAATGAAATATATATTTTATATATACAATATGTTGTGCCCAAGTGAAGTAATTGCATTTGTTGTCAATAACTTGTCATGGTGTGCCATCTGATGAAGTAAATCTTGAAGACTGATGATTACAGAAGCATTAAATCAGACGATTGCTAAGCTGTTCATAAGTTCAAAGCACGTGTATCAAGGAGATACATTGTCACCACATAATTAAAAGACCATGCACTATCTCTTAGTGCATGAGGATTTAAATTTGATCCGACCTCTCTGATTAGATCATTGAAGTTCTTTGAAGAATATGTGTGATTCAGGAGTTCGGTTGATGAAGATCCTTGAGAATTCTCTCCTAAGTAGAAAATGAAATGATGGAATTCTTAAGAAGAAGAAGAAAAGAAGAGGTGGGCTTAGAAGGTGGCTTGGCATTTGGATTGAACTTATGGAAGAACTTTGGATTTGACTAAGTCTTACTCTTTGGCCTTAGCCAAAAAAAATAGGCCAGCCAAGGCCAGCCCACGAGTTCAACTCCACGGCTCATATGGGCACTAGGCGCCACGCCCATGGGGGATCCCATGGTGCAAGCACAAGGCGGCAGGGGGCCGTGTACCCCCGAGGGCACGCGGTGGTGAAGCCCGCGCACCCGAGTGTGCAGAGTGGGCGCTAGGAGCGCGCCCGTAGAGGCGAGAGTGGGCGCAGAGCGCGCCTGCAGGGAGCAAGGTGGGCGCATAGCACGCCCGCAGAGAGAACCCGGTGCGGGGCGGCACCGGGAGGGGAGAGGATTCAACTGAGCGCTTCCCGGCAGCGCTTGTTTGTTAAACCGTGAGAAAATCTCGCGGCGTTTCGATGTGGGACGACGAAGTTTTCCGCGGGAGCGATCCTGGCCGCACGATCGATCGCGCGCCAGATCTCGGCCGCACATCTGATCCGCGGCGAGGCGATCTGATCCAGGCCGTCCGATGTATTTCGATCGCCCGATCCAATGGCTCCCGGCTCATCTCCTTCGTTGAGCCACCCCGAAGCCACCCGACGTCTCCCGCTGAACCAGAGGCCACCCGACGACGGCATTCGAGATTCCGGCCACCTCCGATCAAAGTAAGACCTCCATTGTGATCGTCTGGCCCTAAGGAATCCATCCATGCCTTAAAATGTACATGCATACGTGAAATGGAGTTTTTCGAAGAACGGCCGAGGCAAATGAAGTTGCCGAGGCTTCGTGCATTCTTGCTTTGCATGGTTTGTGCTTTAACAGAGACATGCATACGTTCGAAAACGCATGCACGTGAGGGGAACCATAAATGAGAAAACCTGCATTAATACAGTGAAGAAGAACGTGATATGCGGAAGATCTTTTTAACGCGTTTGAAGTTTTCAAAGACGCCGCAGATTTCGGGCATTCAAAACGTATTTCCCCGCGGATCATCCATGCACCTCCTCTGCCTATATAAAGAGGAGTCCGAGGCCGAGTGAAGGTTTCTGTTCATTCTTGAAGACCCGCGACGCTCTCTGCCTCGCGAAGTAAAATCCTGCGCATCACTTGCGCGACAAGAGGCTCCAAGTTCTGTTCTCGCACAACCCTTGTGCGAAGGGTTTCTGTTTGATAAGAAAGGACCTTGCGCGCTACCTCTTTGTGCGACAAGAAGAGAATCCCCCCTGCGCGCTACTCCTTGCGCGACAGGGAAGTTTGGGCAGTGCTCTTGTGCGCCCGAGGTGTCTTTGACACCCTGCGCGACCCAAGGCAGGAGTACCTTGCGCGCCCCTTGAGGCCTTTGTGTTTGTGTGCCAAGTGAAGAGGAGTATACTGGTAGAGTGTGTGCACAAAGAGGAGAAGGCCGAGGACCTTTGTGCTTTGGGTGCAAAAGGAAAACCACACTTCGTGTGTGTTTATATATTGAAGAATAAGGACAAGTCAAGTGTGTGCACTAAAAGAATGAGTAGTGCATGTGTGCACAAGTGAAGAAGACCAACCTTGAGAAAAAGAGTACACACTCAAGTTTGTGAGTACAAAAGAACTGATCATTCTAAGTGATTGGGTTTTTGGTGAGCAAGACCAACGATATCTTTTGAAGACTGTTGAAGCTACTTGAAGTTTTGAACAACACCTTTGAAGAAGTGAAGTGGAGCCATGATGAAGATGATGCTGTGGAGTTGGGGGGTTTAACCAACTTGTAATTGGGGGGGGGGTAACGAATTACTGTGTAATCATCTTTTGGCATAGTGAAGAATCCGGGTTGGGGGGTGTAACCAACACGGCAAGGAGTAGGTCTTTGTACCGAACCTTGTAAATCTCTGTGTTCTGTGCTCTCATTATTACTGCACCACTAAAAGAGTAGATCTAGGCTTTAACCAGCTGCAGAGGTTGAATTGATAATCCAAAGGGAACAATTCATAAAAAGAAAAAGTTATCACTGATTCACCCCTCCCCTCTCAGTGATCACAACCGATCCAGGCATTTCAAGTGGTATCAGAGGGAGGTTGCCTCTGTAAGGATCTACTTCTGAGAAGATGGACAATCTGAATTCTGTTAATAGTAGGGGTGTTCCTACATTCGATGGAAATAATTACCACAGCTGGAAAAATCGGATGTTGCCCTACCTTCTATCTCTCGGCCTTGATGTTAGAAATGAAGCCTTATTTGGATTCCCTCCTCTTGCTAATGAAGCTGCTATGACACTCGATGAGAAAAGAAATATGGAAGTTGATGGTAAAGCTCAAAATGCCATTCTTATGTCACTCTCAGAAAAGGTATACACAAAAGTCATGGGACTCAAGAATGCTAAAGAAATTTGGGACAAATTGGAAAGTAGTTATGAAGGCAACATGAAAGTCAAGGAAGCCAAATTACAAATTTGGAGAAGCAAGTTTGAAGATGACAAGATGGGAGAAGAAGAAAATATTGATGATTATTTCACAAGAGTCAATGAAATTGTCAGTAACATTCGGGGCTTTGGAGAAAAGTTGGAGGACTCCACTATTGTTAAAAAGCTAATGAGAAATTTTCCTGACAGGTTTGACCCCAAAGTCTCAGCATTAGAAGACAGAGATGATCTCTCTCTTGATGAACTACACAACATTCTCATTGCATATGAAATGAGGAAGATCCCAGTATTCAAGAAGAAGATCAAGGATGAGATGGCTTTTGAGGCCATGAGACAACTCAAGATAAAAGATGACGAAGTCCTAGAATCAAGTGATACTGACAATGAAGAAAAGGATGAATATCTCAACACGATTATTTCTCTTTTTTCTAAAAGGTTTGGAAAAACTAAATTCAGGGGAAAAGGGAAATCACCATCGAGATGTTTCAATTGCAATAACATCAGACACTTTGCTGTAAACTGCCCCAAGAAGAGATATAGTGCTCCAGAAGTTGAAGATGAGAAGTCACAAAAGAAGAAATGGAGTAGATACCCAAGAGAAGGAAACAAATCAGGTGTAAGAAAGAAAAGGTTCGTTCCAGGTGAAAGAAGAAGCTATGTAAGAAAAGAGGAAGAATCAGACTCTACTTCAGCCAGTCAATCAGAAGAAGAAACGAATTTTATGGCTCATGTGGAAAAAGGGTTTGATACCTGCAGCAGTGAAGATGATGAAAGTGAACGAACAGAGCTTGAATACAGATTGAAAGATGAATTAGAGGCTTGCCTTGAGCAAAACATTAAACTCAAGAAAGAGAAGAAATTTTTACAAAAGGAAACTAAAAGAATGACTGAGGAGTTGGAAGAATGTATGAAGAAAGAGACAATGTACATTGATGAAATCAAAAGACACAAACTGAAGATAGCTGAGCTGGACAAGATTACAAAAGATCTTGAGGAGAAACTTCACCTCAAAGAAGAAGAACAATCAGAAACACAGTCCAAGTGGGTTGAAGCACAAAATAACTTGACAAAGATAAGAGAAGATTTTAACAAGGCTGTTGAAATCAAGGCAGAATCTTCTCATACTGGTGCTCAGAGGCAGGTCAACTCACCACTCAGTAAATCTCCAAATACATCTGTTATTTCTAACAATGCAGGTTCAAAGATAAAATCGAGACAAACCTGTGTAAAATCATCTTCAATGGAAGAAAGAAATTTCTTCAGGAAGGACTACTCAAATCTTGGACAGAAAATTACAACATGACTCCTATCAGCGGAGAAGATCAAGGTTTAGAGGCTACTGCTGGTGCTGTGGTGTGTTTGGACATAAGGCCTATGCATGCTGGTATAACATGTCTTTTCTAAGCATGAGGCATGAGTCAAGGGGGAGACATCCTGGAACCCAGAGTGTTTTGCAGAAAACATCAAAACCTCCAATTCAGAACACATTTGACTGCCTGAGTGAAGCTTGTGAAAAATGTGACCAACAAGGTCATAGAGCTGATAAGTGTATGACTACTCTTCCTGAACAAAAAATCAAAGACATGAAAGGAAAAGGTATTCAGGAAACCAATGATGAAATCACATTCTTTTCTGAAGTTGCTCTAAAAGCCAGCAGTATAACCAAGTCATGGATTCTTGATAGTGGATGCTCATCCCACATGACTGGTGATACAAAAATTCTAAGCAACATTGAAAGTCATGAAGGAGGAACCGTGGTGTTTGGAAATGATCGTTCTCTGAAAATCAAGGGAGTTGGAAAGGCAATGATTGAAACAACAAATCTAAAATCCAATGATGTGTTATTTGTTGAAGGATTAAAACACAACCTACTGAGTGTAAGTCAATTATGTGATGATGGACATGAGTTGTTGTTCAAGAAGGATTCATGCATCATCAAGAGCTCAAAGGATGGACAAATAATTACTCAAGGAAGAAGAACCACTGGAAATCTATTTCAAATTGGTGATCCCATAAATTCTTGTTTTCTCAGCTCTAAAGATGAAAACAACCTCTAGCATAGAAGACTTGGCCATCTTGGTCAAAGGAGTGTGAGTAAAATTCTGAAGTACAATGTTGTACGAGATCTACCCAAATTAAAGAGAGAAAAAGATGAAGTCTACAACACATGTCAGAAGGGAAAACTGACCCATAGGTCACACAAAGGAGTTGATATCATGTCTACTAGGCCTCTTGAACTCATCCATACAGACATATGTGGACCAATGAGACAGAAGTCTACAAGAGGAGATTTCTATTTTATAACCTTCATTGATGATTTCACTCGGATGACCAATGTCATGTTCATGAAACACAAGTCAGAGGCAATCGCGAAGTTCAAGACTTTCAGAAGGCAGGCTGAGAAGGAACTAGAGCTCTGTATCAAGAAAGTAAGATCAGACAACGGAAAAGAATATACCGGTGATGTATTTGAAAGATATCTGGTCAAGCATGGAATCAAACATCAATATAGTACACCATATACTCCACAACAGAATGGAGTGGCTGAACGAAAGAATCGAAGCATAGTTGAAATGGGGAGGACTATGTTAGCTGAGCATGATATCTCTAAGTTTTTCTGGAGAGAAGCAGTATGCACTGCTATACACATACAGAACAGATGTCTCCTGATACCAGAAACACAAACGACAGCCTATGAAATGTGGTTTAACAGAAAACCAACTGTTAAATATTTCAAAGTCTTTGGCAGTCCCTGCATCATCAAGATTAAAAACATCAATCTGGGAAAGTTTGAAGAAAAAGCTGAAGAAGGAATCTTTATGGGTTACCTACCTAATGGAAAAGGCTACAGATGCTGGAATAAGAGGTTGAATAAAATGATTGACTGCAGTGATGTCATAATAATTGAAAACAACACCAAACCATACACTGTGGATGATGATGACTCAAAGAATGACACAGCCTTGGAACAGAAGAATGCAGAATTACCTGAGCCAACACCAACTGCTGGTGAGATCAACTCTGAATATACCAGTGATGAAGATGAAGGTAATGAAAATGGAAGAAGAAGATACAACAAATTGAAGAAGCATGTTGACACAGAAAATGTCCTTGGAGACCTACAGTCCTCAGTAAGAACTAGAAGAAGATTGAGATTGGAAGATCAGACTGCACTGGTTTCTCATGTTGAACCTCACACAGTGGTTGAAGCAGTTGTACATGAGGAATGGATACAAGCTATGCATGAGGAACTCAATCAAATTGAAAATAACTCCACTTGGGATCTTGTGCCAAGGCCCAAAAATAAAAATGTTATTGGGACAAAGTGGGTGTTTAGAAACAAACTCAATGAAAAGGGAGAAGTTTCCAGAAACAAGGCCAGACTTGTATGCAAAGGATATTCACAAATGGAAGGAATCGACTTTGAGGAAACCTTTGCACCAGTTGCAAGACTGGAAACTATCAGAATGTTCTTAGCAGTTGCAGCACACAAGCAGTACAAGGTCTATCAGATGAATGTGAAATCTGCATTTCTGAATGGAGATCTTGAAGAAGAGGTGTATATTGAACAACCAGAGGGTTTTTTGCTGGACAAATATGGTAGTATGGTGTGCAGATTGAGAAAAGCCTTGTATGGATTGAGCAGGCCCCTAGAGCCTGGTACTCAAAATTGGATGGTTGTCTTAAAGACATGAAATTTGTCAAAGGAACAGTTGAGAGTAACCTCTATGTCAGAGAAATGGCCAATGGTACCCTCATAGTCATTATCTATGTGGATGATATCATTTTTGCTGGTAACAAGGAAGGACTATGTGAAGAATTTGCTGAGCAGATGAAAAGAACTTTTGAAATGTCGATGCTTGGTCAAATGACATATTTTCTAGGATTTTAGGTGGAACAAAGACAAAACTCCATATTTCTTTCACAAGAAAAGTACGCAAGGGACTTAGTGAAAAGGTTTGGAATGGAAAGTTCAAAGGAAGTCTCCACACCCATCTCTGTCGGAACCAAGCCATGCAAGGATGAAGAAGGCAACAATGTTGATCAGAAAGAGTTCAGAAGAATTATTGGCAGTCTACTTTATCTCACGGCTTCAAGGCCAGATATAGCATATGCAGTGACTTTGTGTGCCAGATTCCAAAGTGATTCAAAAGAATCTCATTTAACTGCAGCCAAAAGAATCCTGAGATATGTTAAAGGAACCCTCAACTATGGACTCTTATACAAACACAGTGCAAACATACAGTTGTTGGGATTCACAGATGCTGATTGGGCTGGTGATTGCACTGATAGAAGATCCACATCTGGGGGAACCTTCTTTCTGGGAGAAGGGTGTGTTAGCTGGTACAGCAAGAAAAAAAATTCTGTAACATTGAGCACAGTTGAAGCAGAGTATGTGGCCGCTACACATGCATGTACTCAAATGATTTGGATGCAGGTGCAGCTAGCATATTTGAGGATTAAAGCTGAAAAACCATTGAGGATCTTATGTGATAATCAAAGTGCAATTGGGTTGTCTAAGAATCCTATCCAACACTCCAGATCCAAGCACATTGATATAAAATATCATTTCATCAAAGAAAGGGTCGCCAGTGGAGACATCAAGCTAGACTACATTCCTACTCAAGATCAGGTGGTAGACATTTTCACCAAAGCTATGCCTACGGAAAGATTTGTTGAATTGAGGCTGAAACTTCATGTTCAGCCTTCTACTCTCACTTGAGGAAGAAGAAGGTCCCTCCTTATTCCCTAATTTTTTGTATTCTTGTACTTACATGCAGGGAATTGAAGGAGATGAGTGCATCCCCGGAGGGGGAGCATTGGTAGTTGAAGATGTGCAGGTTCCAGAAGCTCTATATTCTGGGTATGGTTTCCATTCATCCCTTTGCATTTGTTGGCCAATAAGGGGGAGAAATCATCAGGCACACGACATTCTCTCAGTGTGCTTCGGAGTATTGACAACCAAATAGAAAGGGGGAGATTGTTGTGACCAAGTGAAGTAATTGCATTTGTTGTCAATAACTTGTCATGGTGTGCCATCTGATGAAGTAAATCTTGAAGACTGATGATTACAGAAGCATTAAATCAGAAGATTGCTAAGCTGTTCATAAGTTCAAAGCACGTGTATCAAGGAGATACATTGTCACCACATGATTAGAAGACCATGCACTATCTCTTAGTGCATGAGGATTTAAATTTGATCCGACCTCTCTGATTAGATCATTGAAGTTCTTTGAAGAATATGTGTGATTCAGGAGTTCGGTTGATGAAGATCCTTGAGAATTCTCTCCTAAGTAGAAAATGAAATGATGGAATTCTTAAGAAGAAGAAGAAAAGAAGAGGTGGGCTTGGAAGGTGTCTTGGAATTTGGCTTGAACTTATGGAAGAACTTTGGATTTGACTAAGTCTTACTCTTTGGCCTTAGCCAAAAAAAATAGGCCAGCCAAGGCCAGCCCACGAGTTCAACCCCACGGCTCATATGGGCACTAGGCGCCACGCCCATGGGGGATCCCATGGTGCAAGCACAAGGCGGCAGGGGGCCATGTACCCCCGAGGGCACGCGGTGGTGAAGCCCGCACACCCGAGTGTGCAGAGTGGGCGCTAGGAGCGCGCCCGCAGAGGCGAGAGTGGGCGCAGAGCGCGCCCGCAGGGAGCAAGGTGGGCGCATAGCACGCCCGCAGAGAGAACCCGGTGCGGGGCGGCACCGGGAGGGGAGAGGATTCAACTGAGCGCTTCCCGGTAGCGCTTGTTTGTTAAACCGTGAGAAAATCTCACGGCGTTTCGATGTGGGACGGCGAATTTTTCCGCGGGAGCGATCCTGGCCGCACGATCGATCGCACGCCAGATCTCGGCCGCACATCTGATCCGCGGCGAGGCGATCTGATCCAGGCCGTCCGATGTATTTCGATCGCCCGATCCAACGGCTCCCGGCTCATCTCCTTCGTTGAGCCACCCCGAAGCCACCCGACGTCTCCTGCTGAACCAGAGGCCACCCGACGACGGCATTCGAGATTCCGGCCACCACCGATCAAAGTAAGACCTCCATTGTGATCGTCTGGCCCTAAGGAATCCATCCATGCCTTAAAATGTACATGCATACGTGAAATGGAGTTTTTCGAAGAACGGCCGAGGCAAATGAAGTTGTCGAGGCTTCGTGCATTCTTGCTTTGCATGGTTTGTGCTTTAACAGAGACATGCATACGTTCGAAAACGCATGCACGTGAGGGGAACCATAAATGAGAAAACCCGCATTAATACAGTGAACAAGAACGTGATATACGGAAGATCATTTTAACGCGTTTGAAGTTTTCAAAGACGCCGCAGATTTCGGGCATTCAAAACGCATTTCCCCGCGGATCATCCATGCACCTCCTCTGCCTATATAAAGAGGAGTCCGAGGCCGAGTGAAGGTTTCTGTTCATTCTTGAAGACCCGCGATGCTCTCTGCCTCGCGAAGTAAAATCCTGCGCATCACTTGCGCGACAAGAGGCTCCAAGTTTTGTTCTCGCACAACCCTTGTGCGAAGGGTTTCTGTTTGAGAAGAAAGGACCTTGCACGCTACCTCTTTGTGCGACAAGAAGAGAATCCCCCCTGCGCACTACTCCTTGCGCGACAGGGAAGTTTGGGCAGTGCTCTTGTGCGCCCGAGGTGTCTTTGACACCCTGCGCGACCCAAGGCAGGAGTACCTTGCGCGCCCCTTGAGGCCTTTGTGTTTGTGTGCCAAGTGAAGAGGAGTATACTGGTAGAGTGTGTGCACAAAGAGGAGAAGGCCGAGGACCTTTGTGCTTTGGGTGCAAAAGGAAAACCACACTTCGCGTGTGTTTATATATTGAAGAAGAAGGACAAGTCAAGTGTGTGCACTAAAAGAATGAGTAGTGCATGTGTGCACAAGTGAAGAAGACCAACCTTGAGAAAAAGAGTACACACTCAAGTTTGTGAGTACAAAAGAACTGATCATTCTAAGTGATTGGGTTTTTTGTGAGCAAGACCAACGATATCTTTTGAAGACTGTTGAAGCTACTTGAAGTTTTGAACAACACCTTTGAAGAAGTGAAGTGGAGCCATGATGAAGATGATGCTGTGGAGTTGGGGGGTTTAACCAACTTGTAATTGGGGGGGGGGATAACCAATTACTGTGTAATCATCTTTTGGCATAGTGAAGAATCCGTGTTGGGGGGTGTAAACAACACGGCAAGGAGTAGGTCTTTGTACCGAACCTTGTAAATCTCTGTGTTATGTGCTCTCATTATTACTGCACCACTAAAAGAGTAGATCTAGGCTTTAACCAGCTGCAGAGGTTGAATTGATAATCCAAAGGGAACAATTCATAAAAAGAAAAAGTTATCACTGATTCACCCCTCCCCTCTCAGTGATCACAACCGATCCAGGAATTTCACAATAAAATGTTTTTAAATTGATAAAATATGACTGATAGGCTTAGGATAAGAATAAATCCAATTTTAAGCATAAATGCTATAAATTTCTAAAGGTAGTTTTTCTTCCTTTTGATGGGACACCTATTTTAAATATAAAATTTGACGCTTTAATAAGTGTTATTTGAAATAATAAATTTCATTTTTGAATTATTAATATCATAATTATCTTAGGGTGATATTTTGGTATTTTTTAGAGCAGTTTAATTTTTTTGATGAATAGTGAAAAATATTGAATTTTAATTGAAAACAAATTTTTCTTCTAATTTATTTAATTTATATTTTAATTTTGTTTTCATGAATAATTATTCAAATTATAAATCAGTATCCAATTTATTTAATTGTAATATATTTCACATTGAAATTGGATATACAAGAATTTCAAACTTTTGAACTTTTAACTTTAAAAACCCAATTTTCATTGTGTGTGAGGGATTAATTTTAAGTATAATTTTTCAAATTATGTGAATTTATTTTGGTAAAATAAATTACATATTTAGAAAAAGAATTTATAAATTAGGTTTGAAGTTCAATTTAATTTTTATTCATAAAACAATTTACCATGGTAAAATAATTATTTACTGCGGTATAAGTAAAAAATTAAACAAGTTACAGTTAAAAAGGTAATGGATTAAATACTTAAAAACTACACCATTAAATAGTTTTTTGAGGTGTGGCCCGAACTTAAACATAACAGAAAATGTTAATTTACATCAAAATTTATGGAAATTAATTCCACATCAATGTGGTTGGCTTTAAATATAAAATAATTATTATTTTAATCACTTAAACCCACCTCTCCTCAAGTATAAATAACACCCCTCACCACCCCATTTCGTACTACAAGCCTTTTAGCTCCTCAAATTTCTTCCCAAAAATATCCTCCTCAGTCTCACCACATCCATGTTCTAATTATCTCACAAAAATACTAAATCCTCGGTCTTCAATGGGTCCTCTAAGGATGGGATATTTGAGAGGTAATTTTCTCAAAACACATCTCTTATATTATTTTCTTCATATAATTTATCCTCATATACTTCATACATTAAGGAATGATAAATACATAGTAATTCATATAATAGAGTGTTATTTTTTAATGGAATATATTATATCCTTTCCATTTATTATGTCCTCTTATTCAATGAAACAAAACTATTATCCAAGTTGTGTCGATTAATTTACTCCATGAATAATGTTTTTGTAAATTTTCCTTTACCGATTTCATGGCTGGTAATTAAACTAATATTCTGGTTAAATAAGATTTTAATAGGTATATTATAACCATTTTTATGTTCTGGGATTAATATATACATATAATATTAAATAAAACAAAACTAGATTGTGATGTTCGTAAAACCTCCAAAATAAACTAAACATTTATCATTAACATTTTATCCAATGAATCATCCTCATGTAAGAAATAAAAATGTCATTTGGGAAAATTTATACTTATGGGTGTGAATTAATAAAATTTAATTCCACTTCTGGAGTTGTTAAACCATTTTTAAATAACACCCATAATTTTACAAAAATGAACCAATCATGAAACCGTGAAATGAGCGCACCCAAAACCATGAAAATAATGAAATATTAATAATGAATGGGTCATAAAATGTTATAAAATAATCATATAAGGTATTATAAATATTATTATAGTTATATAATTAGTTAATATCATTATTCAAACCATAATACATGAGTTTAATTTATATAATACTAAAGAGAAGTGTGAGGTAAGGGGTTTACCATCTCACTTTTACTTCTGTGAGATATATGCCTTATTCACCACTTATTACTTATTTGTGGTGAATGTACTATAATTTGATATATAATATTATTTATTTATATTTATGTAATTAAATGTTTCATTTGATAATTATTACTTTTATTGGAATACCATTTGACTGATTACAAAATGGTAAGGAAATTCCAAACCCAATTTCCATTCTTTTGGTTAAAGTTATGCTTCTTTGATTATATAATACTAATATTATCTAGGAAATAAATTTTGAATATATTATTTTTTATTTACACATTTTATATGTATATTTATAGTGAATTCATATATTATATTCATTTTATTAATGTACAATTTAATGATATGATATTTATAAGGGACTTTCTTTAAAAAAACTATCTTTTTGAAAATTTCCCTTAAAACTCTCCTTTTCTTCCATATCCATATATTCTAAAAGTGTTTCCAAGAATTTTTTGACTAAAATACTATAATTTTTTAATGTTATTTATTATCATGTTTTAATTTTTACAAAACAGTTTGAAAGGTATATTTTGTCATTTTCTAAATAGGGATCTTTAAGGATTTTTTCGAAAAAATGTGAAAGGAATGTTTTTTTAAAAATATATGATGTGAGAGGATTTTATCATCATCATAATGAAATATTTATTTAAATATAAATTTAAAATATAAATTTTTTATTTTCAAAGAAATAAATTTTCTTTTATAATTTTACAATATTTTAAAATAAATTCTTTTCAAATTGAAAAGGGAGTCTTTCTCATGAATTTTGAAAAGATATCATTTAATGTATTTCATCTATTTCAAAATACTTTATTAAATATTATGATTCATTGAGGTTGAAAGGATCTTTCTCATGAATTTTTCTAGTCGATATATCATCAGTTTATCACAACAGATTTAGTAGACCCCAACATCATCGACTGGATGTAAATGAATTATTATATTACCACTAGAGAGTGGAGGTATATACGAATTTGAATCGATAAATGATCATCCTAATGTTGACTAAAAATATTCCCCTTAATCATTCATCCACCTTGATGTGGACCTAGAATAATAGGAAGAGGTGTTGGATCTCAAATATTCCCATACAATATCCAAGAAAGAAGTATCTACCAATACCAATGAACTCCAAAAAATAAATTTGGGGATGGAGGAGGACCCACAACCTACACTGATCTAAGAGACTATTCCCAAAAAAGAATAAGAGGCATATAATTCCTTCTTAAAGTAGCATCAAGACATATTTTCTTGGAATTACATTGAAATAACAGGATTTGATCCTAATACGGCTGCCCACCACCTAGGTTATCCAGACGTCCATCATGGATACATGAAGGAAACCAAAAGGGAACATGTGACCCATGCTGCCAAATTTGAATTTTAAGTTTATATTCCCATCAAATCAAAAATCTTTTTGGAATTTACTTACTTAATATATATCACCAATATAGTTACATTAATGAATAAAAATGGGAAAATCAGAGTTTACATCAATTTTAGTGATCTCAATTGGAACTATCCAAAAGTTGACTTCCTAGTTCCAATTAAAGATCTTTTCATTGATTTTATGAGTGGTTACTAAGATCTCTCCTTCATGGATGGATATTTAAGATACAAAAAAATATAAATATCTCTTGAAGTGGAATAATACACTACCTTTAGGGTACCCCAAGGAGTATATTCCTATTGGGTTATTCCCTTTGGTCTGAAGAATGTTGGCACTACGTACCAGCATGTTATAGACAACATATTTCAATCATTTTGGGAAAAGTCTATTTTGTGATATGTCGATGATCGGCTAGTATAATCTTGTAAATATTTTGACTATTTTTCTGGCCTTGAGACCATTTTCGACAAGAGATTAAGGAAAAATATGAAAATGAACTCCTTCAAGCATGCTTTCATCGTTACCTCATGAAATTTTCTTAGTTATTTAGTACACCATCATAGAATCTTATTCTATCTTGAGAATAAAAAGGTTATCCTTGACATGTTACCTTTTAGAAACATCAAATATTTAAGAGTATTACAGTTAATCCTTACCTATATTAATTTATTTATAGAAAATATATTGTAAGGTTCTTTCCCTTCACCAAGTTGGTGAAAAAAGGGGCCAGGTATTAGTGGACTGACGACTATCCAAAAGAGTTCGACGGTCTCAATAAGTATCCACTATGTCTTTTAGTGTCGTTTCTACCTGTGAAAGGAATGAATCTAAGCATATACATAACAAAATTAGAGAAGTTAATGGGTACCTTCCTCGCACAAAATAATGACACCAATAATGAAAATAGTCTCTGTTATCTTAGAAAAACCATTCTCAATACAGAGATTCACTATTTAGACATCGAGAAATATTTTTTTAGTGTTAATATTTGTGGTTAATTAATTAAAACACTACTTACATATTCACAAGGTTTATTTTTTCTCTCACACTATCTTACTTAATTTCATCCTCAATAGTCTTATATTGACTATAGATTCGACATGGTGAGAAATCATTCTACAAAAATTTGACATCAGATTCATACCACAAAAGGCACTAAAGGGAAAATATTTGGAAATTTTTAATAGAGAACACTTATTTAGAATAAATAAATACGAGTACCAAACTTTTGGATGAAAAACTATTCTCCATCCAAGACTCCCTCAAAATATGGGAGATGTATTTTGACAATGCCTCCATAATCCCAATGGGAAATAGGATGGAAGACCATGGACTTAACAAAGTCATCTTTGGATTTGTTATTATTTCTCCTTCAAATATTATCCTTCCTAATTATTTCATATTGTCATAAGGTTTCACCAATAATGAAGTGGAATACGAAGCCTGGATTGAAATCTTAGAACTCTCACTAAAAATACCAGTGACCCATCTAAATGTTAAAGGTGACCTAGATATGGTAATCAAGAAAGTCAATGATAATTACACTATCATAAATGAAGAGATAATTACCCTTATTGATTATTTATTAGGGTTGGTGATACAATTCCCCTTGGATAAATCATTGTGTCACATCCCGCGTTCGTGGAATTATTATACATACACGTTGAAAAATATGGCTATAACTTTGGAATATATAGATATAGATGAAATAGTCATCAACATTGCATATAGTAGAGTGGTATCACCATTGTTCATGGTAGAATAGAAGTGATCAACTAGGTAAATTCAACCCCAGAACTAGATAATCCTATGAACGGCTGGATGAACCCCCTCTTGGACTACCTCCAGAGTGGATTTATTCTACCAGATTGGACCCAAAAAAAAGAAAATATGGTTTCGGGAATTCAACTTCATCATCTATGAAAACCTTGGTCATCAAGAGACCTTCTATAAAATCTCCTCAAATGCATTGATAGAGAAGAGAATATCACCATTATTTGAGACGTTTGTGCCAATTTTTATTGTAAAATCCCCAGTTTTTATGGACCATTTTATTTAAATAAATTAAAATTTTCATTCATATCTTACAATTCACTAAGTTAAACATTTGTTTCACACTAAAATGACTTTTTGTATGTTACATGCAACACCGAGTTGGAGTACAATACACACAACAATGAGTATAGATTTTGTTCAATGTATAAAAGAACTAAGTTTTTATTATGTTATACACAACAATAAAGGAAGTTTTCACTAAACAAAACACTGAATTGGCTTGCGTTACACACAATATTGACCTTTATCGATAGCTTGCATTGTACACAATACCGAGTTTTACTAAACAACGATATATTATTAAAATATTATTATTTAATGGTATATAAACTAGACGTTATAAATAGTATTAACCACATTTTGAATTTTATATAACATTAACATTCATCTTATTTACTTTCTAGAAATGATATAAGAACAAATTCAATTTTCTGGATAAAAGAAGTATTTTTCAAAAAATATAGTTTTACCGCCTTTTAATAGGGAACCCTTTTTAAATATAGTTTTTGAAAATTTTATAAGATCTATTTTATATAATATAATTCCTCCTTAGAAGTGGGACATAAAATTTTATCTTGTACGATTTTTTTTATTGTTCTCATGAAATTCTTAGTTTAATGAATAGTGAAAAATACTACATTTTAATTCAAAACTGCATTCTCCTCTAAGTTATTTATATAGTTAGATTATAAATTTAATTATTTTTAAAGTTTAATTGAATTATTTTTTTATAATTTAATCCAATGTTGGTCATTGGATATAAATTCAGATTTAGATGGTATATAAACACATATCAATTTTTTGATAGTTTTCTACATCTTAAAAGTCTCTTTTTGGTTTTAACAACAGGAAATAATTTTAAATTAATTTTTTATAATAATGTGTTTTGAATTTTGAAAAATGGATTCCATATTTGGAATAATTGGGTCAAAATTATGTTAATAGGTTACTTTTATTTTTGTTGGATTTTATGTAGAGTAACTACGGTAATTTTTATTTACCACAGTTAAAGGTAAATTGGGTAGATTAGGGTAACTAACAATATGATAAAGATATTAAAATTACCCTAAAACCTGGAAAAATGCTATTTTATGAATTAAATTAGACCAATATCACCTATGGGTCAGAATGTATTCATTTAATGGACTTTTTTCCATTAAATATACGTAATTATAATTAAAACAAAAGAAGGTGACAACATGTCACTCTCATATATCTTATAAGTATAATAATTTTAATATAGTGATTAACATGATAAAACATCAAAAATAAATAGTATTCAAAAATATAATGAAATTATATATATCATGTGAATTTATTTATAATTTTTATAAATTAAATAATTAACCTTAATGACGACACAATAGTGATGTAGACATTATTTTATTGATAGAAATATCGAATAAATGGTTTTAGAAATATTAAAATAAATATCATATGAACTAATTAATGTAATAAAATAATTTTATAGGTGAATATAAAATTTTAGGAGTGTATTAAATATTTTGGTTCAAATTCATCTTCTATGTGAATTTTATTTAAAGTCAAATTAATGAATAGTATCAAAATTGACAATATTTATATTTTAAAAAACTAAAATTTTGTTAAATTATTTAAAAATCATAAAAATATTTAAAAATTACAAAGTTAAAATTATATGGCCTAAAATTTCATAAATTATTCAATTATGGAAAATTTAAAACACATAAGTAAATATTTCTAAGCATTTAATATTTAGTATATTATTACCACAAATAAAATAAAATTGATTAAATAAGGATAAATTAAAATGATAAGGTTTAAAATAAAATAAAAACATGTCTAAATTTTATTATTTTAGAGTATTTATACCCATACACATCTTATCTTCTTAACAAATGAGTTTCAGAGCATTATAAATTGGAAATTAACTTATAATAAATTAATATTTGAAGACTTTTCAAAGGTGTCCCTCTCCTATCTTATAAAAGGGAATATGTCCTTCTATTTTAATAACACCTCCAAAGCCATTTGGCTTGGAAAAATCCTAAACAAACCTCCTCCCAACTTCCATAAATTCATCCTAGAGTCCACTCTTTAGGAATAAACCCATCTTAAGGAGTCATTTTCTACATACCACAAGGAGATAAATGAAAAAGAGGTAATTGTCTTATCACCTCTTTCAAAATTCCTTTCTTTTTATACTTCCTCTTATTATGTTGTGTCCATAATAAATAATTAACTATATTATCTTCTACATTATTATATGTTATTATAATTATGGTATAACCTTATACCTTCTTTTATCCATCCTATAAATAATAATATCACCATGCATGCATACATACGACCTACCGTCTCTACGCCGTGGTGTAATGGTTATTCAACAATACTTAATTTGGATGGGTATATTTATGAGTATAATGGATGTAAATAATGAATATAATATAATAATTATTCTCTAAAATTGACATACCATCCAATTTCATACTATTTAACCATCAAGGGAATGATATCGTCACTTGTGCGTACGCATGACTTACCATCTCCACGATGCAACGAGATTCATTCCCCACATTAAGCATTAAAGAATGATTATAAAGTATATATAATAAATAAGAGTTAAATATATTATATAATAATTATACTGAATTTATGTGTGTATATATATATATGTTATTTACTTGCTTTCATTCAATTCAATAAGGAAACAAAAACAACGTTCATGCGTACGTACGACCTACCGTATCCATGAATGATGTGTTAAATTTAATTTATCTATCTGTTATATATATTTATATACTGAATATGTTTGATATATAAATCATTTTTTACATTATTGAAGTAATTAAATCATGATCTAAGTAATAATATCAAGAATAAAAATTCAAAACACGTACGATAAATAAAACGATTATTACACAAAACATTTCTTTAACAAGGAATTGATAAATGAACGGGTAACATAAATTCATAAGTGAATCATATATTATGTAATAAATATTATTATGGTTCTGTTACACGTTAATAATATGTTTAAAACCACTATACAGGAGTTTCGGACGCATACAGAAGAAATCAAACCTAAGGTAAGGGATAATTTGGCAGTCTCATTATTATCTGAGATTGTTTATTCGTGAGTATTTACTGTGGTATATTTATCATTAACATCCATGTTTCCTAAATATATATTATTATATATATTTTTATACTATTTTTTAAATTAAATTTTACCCATTGGTGAATTTTTATTAAATGGTATGGAATGAATATTTCTTTCATTTTCCTTACAAGGTACTTTTTGACTTTTTTGGAAAGAGTACGACAAGAATGTTTTTTAAGCTATAATACATGAATGGTTTTTTACATCTTAATGACACCCTACTTCCATGAAGCTTACACTACAAGATTTCATGTTTATTTTCAACAAAAAAATTTTCTTTTAAAATTGTGTGGCATTTGGAAGAAATAAAATGTTTCTCAAGAATAAATGATTTTTTCCTGAAGAATTCAGTTCAAGTTTTTTTATCAAAATTATTTTCCATATAAGATGAAAAAGGGCTATGTTTATATCCCTATTATTAATTTTATATTATTATTTTTATGATGAAATTATTTTTATGAAATAAATTTATTTTATATGGATTATTTTATGATGAAATTATATTTAGGAAACCCATTTTATTTCTTGGGGTATGCTATGATGAATAATTTATGTTTTAGTGGCACATGTAAGAATGATTTCATTATGAGATGGGTGATACCTATATCTCCTTCCAATGTGTTGGGTAATGATTTATATCTCATGATATAGACATGACTAGAATGAAAAGTAAACTCAGTTCAGTAATATAGGGCTGGAACGAAAAGTAAATCAGATTTAGTAATACATGGCTAGAACAGAAAGTAAACCCGGTTCAGTAATGTACTTTGTCCACTATTATGGTCTTTGTAGTAATAAATTGGCTACTATGGAAATAATAGTATGTTCTTATTTGTTTTCAAAAGTTACATGTTTTATTCCAATGATATTTTATCATGGTTAATGTTCCCTTATGATCTATGACTTTGGTATTGCCAAGATTTATTTTAATAAATCACTATTTTGATATTAAACATTTATGTTCATGTTTTCATATTATTATGTTTATGTTTTGTTTTATGTTCTTCATGTTTACACTTAATGAGAATTTGAGCTCACCATTTTTATATTTTCTTTTCCCTAGGATATAAAGAAAGTTTTTAGGTAGAAAAATTAATGGGAAAGATATTTATGGGAGATGTTGATGATATTTCACCAACTTAGAAGCTTATGTTCCATGTTTTCAAATACACTAAACTAATACAATATTTGGACTTATTTTTGTGTCATGTATTAAGTATTTCTCAAATGAAATGTAATTTCAATGTATGTTATGCTTAGGTTATTACAGTTGGTATCAGAGAGAAGGTTTAGTTAAAATTTGGAAACAAGGATGCAAAAAGATTACTGAGATCACTAGAGATATTTATATGGTATGTCTAGGGATTTACATAATGGTAATTCTATATATAAGTTACGGTCCTAGAATTATGGAAAAAATCATGAATAACGTAGGATTAATCCTAAGATGTCAGAGATTGAATGTGCCCCTTAATTATATTGTCTTCCTAGTATGATTTTCACCTCACATACTATTATTTTTAGGTTTTAAAAAATGGATGTAAATAGGAGGATTCATGTTAATGAAGAATGTGACGGACAATGGAATGATATTATTCATTAGAAAAAAATGAAAAGTGAGTTGGAAGGTGGAACATCTTCATTATGCATAATCCAAAATCTCATAATATGATCAATAATATCAACTTTTTTTTGAGTTTCCCGACCCAGATAATAAGAGAAAGATGGAGTTTCATGGTGATAATAGAGTAAATAAAGTTCAATTCTCCTCATGTAAATCATGTGGGAAGAGGCATCATGGATAATTTTTCAAAAGAGCTGGAAGATGCTTTGAGTGTGGAAAAGGACACAAATCCAGTGATTTCAATGGACAGTTTCCAGTTAATGCAATGGACAAGTATAATGGTATTTGTAATACATCAACGATAGTTAAATGTTTTAAATGTAGAATGTATGGGAATTATGAAAATTGATTCCATAAGGGAAAATATTATCAAGAGAATCAGCATGTTCATATGGGTAGTATTTATGTTGTTGACTATGAAGAGAATAAAAATTATATATGAGATGAAAGTTGTGTTAATGAATAAAATGATGAAGCTCTGTCAATGGTTTAAGAAGATAGTGGAATGACTGCATGTTTGTCAAGAATAATGTTGTACAAGTAATTTTATGGTATTATGGAATAAAGAAACATCTAAGGATTGTTACACTATTTTTTCCTTAAGTATTTGAATGTATATGTTGAATGGTACGAGTAACCATGAAAATTTATTCAGATATGTTTGGAAAACATGTGATATGTGAATAATGATGGGATAAGAAGATAATGGGTTATTTGATAGTATTAATGACCTCAGGGCTAATATAAGGAAAAAGTGATATCATGGTTTGAGTATATATAATTTTTTGTATTTTTGGTGTTTGGAAAGAGTTAATTTTGATAGAATTCATTTTTTCACTAAGGTTCTAGGATAATTCATATTGTTACAATTTTTCAGTATAATACATGATTAAAGTATTCACGCGTTTGGAATGTGACAACCAAGAAATACCTTATGCAATATGGGAGATAAATGTTAAGTCGGTTTAGTTTACCTCTTTATAAAGTTTTATGTTTTTAGTTTTTAGAAGGATTGTAATGTTATCCATTTAATGATAGTATAAGTTATATTCCATTTGATTTTTGTTAAGTTAATGTATTATATCACTATAGGTGGAATTATGAATATTTTACTACCTGTGAAAACCATTTGATGAGATAGACGGAATGACCTATCATTTTATCACATGATCTTCTAACATTTAAAGACTGAAAAAATCAACTTCATTTCTTTAAATAAGAGATGAAATAGAAATTGTTTAAGGAACTACTAGTGGTGAGATTGTACTAAAATCAAGTAAGTATTTCTACTCATGTTCTCAAAATTTAGGAAAGGGATCATAAAAACCAAAATTATTATCCTAGTACATTATTATCTGATGAATCATATAGTCCCTTAAATCATCATAGATTTATGGTTTTCTGGTTGTTAACTTTCTCCAATCCTTGCTCTTTATCACTATCCATCAAAACATGATGGTTAGATTTTTCTTCCATACCCATGATTTCACTTCCCACCAATGTTCTTTTATGTGGAAACCTAGTGATGAGTTTCTTTGGGTAACAGTTATGTTTCTAAATTTCCTTTTTAAATAAAGTTTTTAATTCCTTTTTATGATGTGGGTTTCTATGAAATATACTTTTAAGTAGTAAAACTTTTATAACCCTGATGAATTTTGAGAACAAAATTCATTTTAAGGGTTGTATAATGTAACACCATAAGTTTTTATGCACCATTTTTTTCAAAAAAATTAAGTTTTTTATTTATATCTTTCAATGCACTAAGTTAAACATTCCTTTCACACTAAACTGAGTTGTCGTATACTACACACAACACCGAGTTGGCGTACGATACATGCAACAGAGTGTATATATTTTGTTCAATGTATAAAAGAACTATGTTTGGATTATGTTATATGCATAAAATAAGAAATTTTTCACTACATGAAACAATAACATGGATTTTGTTACACACAAGAGCAACCTTCCTCGATAGCTTTCATTGTACGCAATACCGAGTTTCACTAAACAACGATATCTTACTAAAATTTTATTATTTAATGGGATATAAACTAGCTGGTATAAATATTATTTACCAAATTTTTAATTTTATATGAAATTAACATTTATAGTATGTATTTTCTTGAAATTATATAAGAACAAATTCAATATTTTCAAATAAAAGAATTATTTTCAAAAAAATACAGTTTACCTCCTTTTAATGGAAAACCCTTTATAAATATAGTTTTTGACAATTTTATAAGTTATATTTGATAAGATAAACTTCTTCTTTGGAATATGGTCATAAAAATTTACCTTGGATGATATTTGGGTATTTTTCTGATAAAATTCATATTTTAATGAATAGTTAAAAATAGTGCATTTTAATTCAAAACTGCCTTTTTGTCTAAGTTATTTATATAGTTAGATTATATTTTTAATTGTTTTTAAAATGTAATGGGGTTATTTTTTTATATTTTAATCCAATGTTGGTAATTGGATTTAATTTTACATTTAAATGGGATATAACCACATTTCAATCTTTTGATAGTTTTTACTGCTTAAAAACCTACTTTTTGGTCTTGACAACGAGAACTGATTTTAAATTAATTTCTATAAATTATATGTTTTGAATTATAAAAAATGTATTCCATATTTGGAATCAGTGGGTTTAAATTATGTTAATAGGTAACTTTTATTTATTTTTGGATATTATGAACAACAACTACCGTAATATTTATTTACCACAATTAAAGATAAATTGGGTAAATTAGGGTGACTAATAATATGATAAAGATAATAAAATTACCCTAACACAAGACAAAAAGTATTAGATTAATTAAAGTTGAAAAATATCACCTATGGGTCATAATTGATTCATTTAATGAACTTTTTTCCATGGAAGTGATGCAATTATAATTAAAATATAATAAGGTGACAACATGTCACTCTCATATATTTTATAAGTATAAGAATTTTAATATAGTGATAAACATTATAAAACTTAAAACATAAATAGTCTCCATACATCTAATAAAATTAAATACATCATATGAATTTATATATAAGGTTTAGATATTAAATAATTACCATTAATGATGACAAAATAGTGATGTAGAAATTATTTTATTGATTGAAATATCAAATAAATGGTTTTAATAATATTAAAATAAATATCATATGACCCAATTAATGTGATCCACGAATTTTATAGGTGAATATGAAATGTTATGAGTTTATTAAATTTTTTTTTTGAATTTATCTTCTGTGTGTATTTTATTTAAATTCAAATAAATGAATAGTGTCAAAATTGATAATATTGATATTTTATAAAAATACCATATTATTAAATTATTTAAAAATAACAAAAATATTTAAAAAATAAAAAGAGAAAATTAAATGGCCTAACATGTCAAAAAAGTATTCAATTATGTACTATTGACAATACATGAGTAAAAATTTATTACCATTTAATATTTAGAATATTATTACCACAAATAAAATTAAATAGGATAAATAAAAATAAATCAAAATGGTAAGGTTAAAAATGAAATAAAAAGATGTATAAGTTTTATTTGTTGGGATTATTTAGACCCATAATCATCTTATATTCAAAATAAATTATTTTTTGATCATTATAAAAGGAAAATTAATTTGTAAAAAATTAATATTTTAAGACATTTCAAAGGTGCCCCTCACCTCTCTTATAAAAGGGAATCTCTCCTTCTCTTTTAATCACACCTCCAAATCCCTTTGGATCGACCAAACCTTACCCATAACTCCTACCAAATTACATAAATACATCCAATAGGCCACCCTTTGGGATGAAATCCATCTTAAGGAGTCCTTTTGTGCATACCAAAAAGAGATACCCGAAAAAGAGTTAATTGTTTTATCACCTTTTTCAAAATTCTTTTCTTCTTTTACTTCCTATTATTATGTTGTTTCCATACTAAAGTAATAACTAAAGTATATTATACATGATGATATGTTACTATATTTATGGGCAACCTTATACCTCCTTTTATCTATCCTACAAATTACAATATCACCATGTGTGCGTACATATGGCATACCATCTCCACGCTGTGGTGTAATTGTTATTCAACAATACATAATTTGGATGAGTATATTGATGTGTATAATGGATGTAAATAATTAATATAATATAATAATTATTCTTTAAAATTCACATACCATCCAATTTCATTCTATTTAACCATCAAGAGAATAATATCATTGCTTGAGCATACGTATGACTTACCGTCTCCACGATGCGATGAGATTCATTCCCCACATTAACCATTAAAGAATGATTATAAAGTATATATAATAAATAATCATGAAATATATATGAAATATATTTATATACTGAATATATATGACATATAAATTATTTTTTACATTATATAAGTAGGTAAATCATGATCTAAGTAATTATATAAAGAATAATAAGTAAAAACACGTACGATAAATAAATCGATTCTTACAAAAAACATTTCCTTAACATGGAATTGATAAATGAACGGGTAATATTAAGTCATTTGTGAATCATATATGATGTCATAAATATTATTATGGTTCTGTTACAGTTTAATAATATGTTTAAACCCACTACACATGATTTTCAGACACATAAGAAGTAAATCAGATCTAAGGTAAGGGATAATTTTGCAATCCCATTATTATCTAAGATTGTTTATTCGTAAGTATTTACTGGGGTATATTTATGATTCAATTTCATGTTTATGGAATATATGTTATTATTTATAATATTATAATTTTATTTAAATTCGTTTTTACCCTTTGGTGGATTTTTATGAATTGGTATGGAAGGAATATTTCATTCATTTTCCATACAAGGTACTTTTTGACTTTTCTGGAAAAAGTACAAGAAGAATGTATTTTATCCTTTACGACATGAACATATTTTTACATCTTCATAACACCCTATTTCCATGAGGCTTCCTCTACACAATTTCAAGATTATTTTCAACAAAATTATTTTCCTTTTAAAATTGTGTGACATTTTGAGAAAATAAATTTTTTTTAAAAGGGAATGATATTTTTCTCAAGAATTAAGTTCAAGTATTTTATCAAAATTAATTTACATCTAAGATGAAGCATGGTTATGTTTATATCCACATTATTACTTTGATTTTAGTGTGTTTATGATGGAATTATTTTTATTAAATCTAATTATTTTATATGGATTATGCTAAAATAGAATGATGTTTAAGAAAACCATTTTATTTCTTGGGTTATTCTATGATTAATAATTTATGTTTTTTTAGAACATGTAAGAATGATTTCAATATGAGATGGGTGGGACATTGATCGCAATGTGATTCACTGTTTCATTTCCACCATTACACCACTGTGCTAATCTAGTTTTTTATTGAAAATTATAAAAATAATAACAAATTTAACCTTATATTTGATTCTATTATTTTGTGTTTATTAATTTTAAAAAGTCCAATGATACTTGTTTTGATAATTTCATTGAAGTTGGAGGTGATTTGGAGGGCCCATGATGATGTTCAGGAAACATGGTCCAAACTGCATAGGATCCATGCACACCAGTGGAATCAACCACATACTTATACTAAACTGTGAATCTAAACAGGATTCCATTTTGTGGGATGGTACTAAATTCAATGGTATAAATTTAATACGAAGAAACTCAAAGCGAATTCGGTCATCTGGTGGACCATTCGGACTGATCTGTCTAGCACACCGAATATACATGAAGTCAAAAGTGGTGTGCGGTGTTTTGCCAGTATCTTGAGCTGTGATTGTCCAAATAGAGCAAAACTTTTGGAGGATATATTCAGTAGGTGGTTCTAAAACCTTTTAGTTTTTATCAGAAGTGAGATAAGACTTTATGTACATCGAAAACCATGAAGCAAGTGGTTTCTAGAAACCAAGATGCTCAAAACTACATTCTAATTTTCCTATAAAATGGAACCATAGGATCCTAATTTTTTTGTTCGAAACAAAAGACGAGATATGATATTTTGGAGTCCTAGAGGAGTCTCCTTATCATCCACGAAGTTATGGAATCCCATTTCCTCATAGGGGGGTCAAGGATGAAGAAGGCGTTCCACATGACATTCCTCCTCTCGATGGAGAGTTAAACGGTGGATGATCATTTCGAGGGAGCTACACATACTTGGGAGGGAGTTCCAGCACTTGTTCTTCTACTGGGTTTCTATAATTTGGGTGATGAATATTTCACTTATTTTTACCTTTGATGTGCTTCCCCTCTGAATATATTTCCTTTTTTATATTCAAGTGAAGCACTTTTTATCTCAACATCGATTGGGTTGAGATCTCAAGTGGGAATCTTGTATTTTTCCGATTGGAAAAGAAAAGATTCCAATTTATCTCACACACACATAATATTTTACTATGATTTTGTATCCTTTATTTTCAATATTTTATACCCAAACCTTGACAACACGATTATTGTGTCAAGGGGTGATTCTTTGAGCATTGTTTTAAGTGGCAAGAGGAATATCAAGATCTTGACAACCCTCAAACAAATGGTTCCATTAAAACATGTGTATTTTTTAGAATGATTAACTAACCAAGATTTGTAGTTAAATTTAAATTATCTCCTTATATCATAATTCTAAAACACCACCTTTATTTATCAACTATTAAACTCTTAAAATCAAGTAATTATCTTAAAACTGTTTTCAAACCACCCCTTATTTTGTTGTTCTTATTAAAAAATCACACTATAAAACCACAAACTCTCCTTGATATATGAAATAGTGTCTTCCATATACTATATATCAACCTTAAAAAAATAATTAATTTTACATGTCATGAAAATGCGTTCAAATTTTGGTGTCATTTCTGGGGAGCGCTTCAGTTTTAAGTGCGTGTTTTTGATAAGATATATGTAAATTTTGTTAATATTTATTTACCTTTTCAATCCTTTTGTGTTATGATATATTTTTTGTGTAGGTTTATTGCATGACACATTATAATCTGGGAGATTTGCCTCCTTTCGAACTTGAACCCGAGAAGATCCTACGTCATCAACACTGAGACATAGAAGAGAACCCTTTGAAGGAGGGCACACAAAACATCAACACTCTTCTTGATCATTATACTTCTTCTTCTAAAACCGACATAAAAATTGAAATAAACTTGTATAACATGGATGAAAACAATTGTACACTAAAAGAACTAACCTTTCATGATGTTGATATATAACCCACATATATTCAAATACAAGGCGAGGCATCCAATTTTGAACTAAAATCTGTTTTAATTCATCTATTAACATGATTCCATGTACTTATAAGATAGGATCCACATAAGCATTTAAAATAATTTCATACTTTTTATTCTACTTTAAAACTTGAAAATGTTGATTAAGAAAAATTAAATATTAGGGTATTTCCTTTTTCACTAGAAGAAACTACAAAAGGCTAGTTTTATTAGGTTAGTTACCCAATAAGAGGTTGGGTAGATATGAAACGCCATTTTCGTGAAAAATATTTCCCAACCTCTCAAACTACAACAGTAAGAAATTACATATGTGGTATAAGACAATATCAATGAGAAACACTTCATGAATATTGGGAAATATTTAAAAGATTATGTTTAGGTGTTCCATACAGCCAAATAAGATATCAACTTTTAATATAGTATTTTTTTTATGGTTTAATTCCAATTGACTATAAAATGATTGATTCTTCTCATGGTTGTGCACTAGTGGATAAAACCCCAATCAATTTAAAGAAACTAATTGAAAACATGGAACAAAACACACAGTAATTTGGTTCATGGTCCATTGTATCCATTCGATGTGTCCATGAGGTGGAAAGTACGGAATTTGAGAAGAAGGCGGATGCAAGTTTGAAGAAGTAAGTTCCATTCATTGATAACTCACTCTTTCCCAAGGAAATTCCCAATATCCTCCTCCCATCCATTGTGGTATGTTCTCTTATGATACCCAGTACTCTTACCAATGTTCTCAATTGAGAGAAAATTCAGAGAGTTCTGAGGCAATATTTCTAGGCAGCCCCTATAACCAACCCTTTAGGCAAGAACCTTACTATCCATCCAACCCTAGGTGGAAATAAAACCAACCCTATAGTCAAGGGGTTAATCAATCCAAACTCAATAAAAATGGAACCAATAGGGTCAGAGTAGTCATCTAGCACAACCACTCAGAAAACCTAAACCACCCCAAAGACCTTTCCCAGTAATCCCCTCCAAAACTAGAGCCTAGCCTAGAAGATATGATGAAACAAATGGCTGCCAAAAAATCCAATTCCAACAAACCAGCCAGGTAGCCATACAAGACCACAAAACCCAATTAGGCCAACTATCTAACTTGGTTGGGGAAATTCAAATTCCCGGGTCGAGTAAACTACCATCTCAACCATTAGTCAAACCTAGAGTTAAAGGAAATGTTAGTTCCATCACCATAAAGAGTGTAAAACAACTAGAAAGTCTAATGAATCCTCTATTAGAGTCATCCCATCCAGAGGAAACCTGCATCCCAACCATTAAAAATATTCCAAATGTTGAAAAACCATGTCTTGAGAGAAGCCCTTACAAAGGAAAGAGTGTGTATCTCGATCAGTCTCCTAGCCAACCCATTCCTCTTCCATTTACACAAAGGGCCACCCAACCTAGAAAACAAAAGAAAACTGAACTCGATAAGGAAGTTTTGGAGAATTCCAAAAAAATGCAGGTAAACATACCCTTGATTGATGCTATGAAACAAAATACAAGATATGAAAAGGTTTTAAAAGATATGTGTACACATCAAAGTATACTCTGTGGTGATGAGAAGGTAAGAATGGGGAGGAATTTCTCAGCATTGATATAACTATCACTGCCTACCAAACACAATGATCCTAGAACCTTCTCGATTCCATGCACCATAGGGAAGTATTCATTTTCCAATGTTATTCTTGATTTAGGTTCTTCTATAAATGTTATGCTTCAATCCATTTACTCTTCATTGTAGGCTGGATAATTGAATCCAACTGGGATAGTCATTCACCTATCAAATCAGAGTAAAGAACACCATTTTGGTGTGTTAGAGGATGTTCTTGTAAGGGTTCAAAATTTAATTTTTCCTACTGATTTTTATGTGTATAAAATGAGAGATGATAGGATTAATGGACATTCCCCAATTATATTGGGGATACCTTTCTTAAAAATATCCAAAACCATAATTAATGTCCATAATGGAAAATTATATATGGAGTTTTGTGGTGAAATTGTCCACTTAAATATCCTTGATGCCATGAAACACCCCTCAAAAGAACATTCATGTCTCTATGATAATTCTATTGATGTACACCCATACCCTAAAAACCATATTTTCACTCCCATAATCCCCTTTCCGAGTTTTAATCATTGATTGAAAAGTTAGGTAATGAATCATGCATTGAATGTTGTACCAATCTAGAAAAATGCCATGCATGTTTGTAAATTGATTATTTCTTGAACACTGAGGATCACATGACCATAGATGATACTTATAAGCTTGTAAAATCTAATTCCTCATTTGAGGATGATACCATTAAGAAGTTAGATGAGATTAGTTCCCTCTCACTTTCACACACACTCACATCAATCCAAAATACCTTTGAACTGGAACTAAAGCAACTGCCTTAAGATTTAAAATATTCATATCTTGAGAATGGAAACAAGTTGCCTATAATAATTGCAAGTTAACTCCCTCATAAGCATGAATTGCACCTTCTTGAACTTTTGAGGGAGTATAATCAAGATTTGGGATGGAAAATTTCTGAGATTCTTGGTATTATCCCATCAATTTGCACACAACACATATTTTTAAATGATGAGGCTAGATGAGTGAGGTAGTCACAAGGTCGATTAGACCAAAAACTCCTAGATTTTATTAAAAAGGAGGTAACAAAATTATTGGCCACTAGAATTATTTACCCCATCTCTGACAGCCAATGGACCAGTCCTATTCAAGTACTTCCTAAAAAAATAGTCTTACAGTAATAAAAAATGAAAATAATGAATTGGTTCCAACTCGTGTGTAAAATAGTTGGCGTGTCTACATAGACTGTCACCAACTAAACCAACACACTAGGAAGGACCATTTCCCTTGGCCATTAATTGACCAATTCCTAGAGAGGCTATCAGGTAATTCCCACTACTATTTCCCTAATGGGTATTCTGGATACTTTTATATCCATATTTCCCCCGAGGATAATGAAAAGACGACCTTCACTTTCCCCTTTGGCACATTTTCATATAAGAGGATGCCATTTTTTCTATGAAATGGTCCAGGTACATTCCAATGATGCATGGTTAGTGTTTTTTTGGATTACCTGGAGAATTTCATGGAAGTTTTCATGGATGATCTCACTGTGTATGGATCCTCTTTTGATAAATGTTTGAGTAGTATTTATTCAGTCATATGTAATTGTATTGAAAGAATCTCATATTAAATTATGAGAAATGCCATTTCTTGGTGTGGTAATGTATATTTTTGGGACATTTAATTTTTGGGTATGGTATCCAAGTATATAAATCAAAAGTGGATTTCATTTCTTCCCTACCATTCCTAAAAAAATGTATGGGATGTGTGGTATTTCCTAGGTCCTGCTAGATTTTACCGTCGTTTCATTCGTAACATTAGTAAGATTGCACTCCCCCTCTCCCAATTACTCCAAAAAGAAAAGGAATTTGTTTTTGATAATAAATGTGGGGAAAATTTTAATAAGTTAAAATGGAGTCGCACATCACCCCACTAATCCAACCAACTCGGTGGGATTTACCATTTGAGATCATGTGTGATGCCTCTAACTATATAGTTGGGGTAGTCTTGTCACAAATGGTCGATTGAGCTCCAGATTTCATTGCCTATGCTTCACGTACTTTGGACCCTACACAAGAAAAATACACCATAATTGAAAAATAATTCCTTTCTATTGTGTTTTCCTTAGAAAAATTTAGGTAATACCTTTTGTGGTCCATTGTCATTGTGTTCTTAGACCATTTTTCCCTCTGATATCTCCTCAAGAAACTGGAATCCAAACCACATATCATTTTCTAGATACTCCTCCTTCACGAATTCAATTTTTAAATTAGAGATAAAAAAGGAGTAGAGAAATTGTCCTGAGTATAAGATGATATTCCTTGGTATTCTGAAATTGTAAATTATTTGGTAGCATCTTGAATTCTTACTGATTTCAATAAAAATTAGGACGATCGTCTCAAACATGAGTCCCGTTGGTACATTTCAAACAACCCCTACCTATGGCCCACATGTAGTGATCAAGTCCTTAGGCATTGTGTTCCCTGTAGCAAGTTTTAGATTGTCCTTAGATTCTTCCACACTCTTGCTTGTGGGGGCTACTTTAGTCCCCATTAGACTACTCACAATGTCATAGATTCTAATCTCTTTTGGACAACACTTTTTTGGGATTCCCATGATTTTTTAAATCATGTCCTCATTGTTAAAGAATGGGTAATGTCCCTAAAAGGAATGAAATTCTTCAAAAACCATTGCTCTTTCATGACATTTTGTATGTTTGGGGTATTGAATTTATGGGGATATTTCCAAATTCCTTTGGAAAATTGTACATTATTCTGAAAGTTGATTATGTGTCCAAATGG